>CAIGRF010029216.1:0-12288 GCA_903798235.1 Fraxinus ornus
CAAAGTTGCCCGTCAATTTTATAAAAGTGACATTGTGTCACTTTTTAAAATTTTGTCACTTTTTTTTTTAGTTTTTTTGTCACCTTTTAAGTTTTTGTCAATTTTTAAGAAGATAAAAAAATGAAATAATATGTTATATTTTCCTAACATAATTAGCATATGGATTGACCTGAACGTGGTGATTATTTTAAGAACATGATTACTGGTGCTGCATAAATGGATGGTATTATTTTGGTATTTGTCACTTTTTTTAGTTTGTTCTTTTTTAAAAAAAGTAAAAAAAAAATGACAATTTTTATAAAAAAAAGTGACATTGTGTCACTTTTTCATTTTACACAGTATTTTTTACTTGCTAAAAAATTTTCATATGATTTTTCAAAACATCCCTAATTTTAAGGGTATTTTTGTAAGTATCCCAATTGGGAATAGGTGAGCCTAGCATAGAAGCTGCTGGAAAGTAGAAATTTCCAACTTCATCTTTGGCACTTTAGACGGTGAAAAGTATTTGTTGACCTTGAAAAATGACCCAAATGCGTGGCCAACAAGATATAACTTCCACGTAAGCTCCTTTCTACACGAGGTAACACACTGTTAGTCGTCTGTGGCCTTTTTCGGTAAGGGTGAAAGTGACCGTGAATACTCCAACGGTCAAATTAGTGAATTGGTAAACCAGGGTTAGGATGTCTGGTTGTGGTGTTGGTCATGAGAACATGTCTATCAAGGTAAATGTGCGTGAGGGCAAGGATAATGCAAATATCTTGTAATTCTCTCCAAAGAACCATCCTTTTTCATAGTATAGGTGTGGGTATTTATAGTAAAAGTAGGTAAGAGAAGAACCGTTGTTTGTGGAGCACGTGACTTTGAATCTAGGAAGGACTATCCCTTCATAGGTGTTAATCCGTCAATCCATAGATGGGCAGTTTAATTAATGCCCCTTGACACAATAGTTAGTGATCGACATTTTGGAGTCTGTCATACGTTCCATCAATAAGTCTTGAGGATTTGATTCTTGAGATCTTTACATAAAAGATTTCCTAACATATAGGGTCGAAGTGGAACAGCTTGTGACAAGAGTATAATTGAGTTGTCTAGTTATTTCCTTAGACGAGATAGGTAGGGCTATCAGATCGTAGGAAAATATATGAAAATTGCCCACCCCTCCTATAGATACCTCAATAAGGTATAGGGCTTCTGATTATCCTTCCAACATCACTTTTGATCGTATTATTCCCGACCCCAGTGAAAGAGCCTGCTACCCGAAGCTAGGTTGTGTGGCCATAAGTGAAAATTTATTAAGAACGGGTCTTATACTTTCCTTCCACTCCTTTGGTTAGTAGTGCGCTCATATGGCCTAGCTCTGACCCATTTCCATCCGAACTCTTAGGATGGCATCAAGCCAACTTGGGCGTCGATATGCCCCTCAGAGTTTTCCACTCTTTGTACTTCTCCCAAAAGCATAATCGGAGGTGACAAAAGTAAGGTATAGTATTACTTAACTCCCAGGGTTCTCATTCCCCTTTCATGGTAGACACATCCTCCTCTGTAAAGGAGTGGAGGAGATTATGGTTTTGAGTATCTGGCAGGTGGGACACCATGGAAGATGATGCTATGGGTTCCTATTATTGTTCCAACTACTTACTCTTCTGTCAGTAAGTTCTTCTACCTAACTGTCTGAACTTAACAATGGGTTCTTATCACTCAATACTTCCTTTACTTGCACGCTCAATGTCGAGGTGTGAGATTTCTGCTGAGCAGTGGGATATAATTAGCTGCATCTATCAGCAACCACCCAAAGACCGGAGCTACAATGAGTTGATTGACAAGAACATACACTTCATCCTAAATGGACTAATGGCATCCCAGGGTGGGTTATCTGCACTTTCAATTCCATCTAATAGCCTACTAGAACGTACTAACACTCTTTTTTACAAACAATTTTATGAAGAAGAAACCACTAAGGCCGAATTTTGCAACAATTCGTTGAAGCATGGCTAAGGCGAAGGCCTTGAAGACCAGTTCCGCCTAGGGATGGCAATAGGACGGGGCTGGGTGGGGGCAACCTCCCCCGCCCCACCAAGCAATTCCCCGCCCCGTTACCCATTTAAGGTGGGGCGGGGCCCTTGTCCATTTACTACCTCGTTTAATTTTTTTTAGTTTTTGATAATTTATTTTATTTCCCCCATTCATTAGATTGAAACAAATATATTAAGTTGCTATTTTCTATTAGAACTAATAAGATTTCGTGAGATTTTTCATTTAAAGTATTTAATTCTAAAAAAAATAAAAACAAATTAAATGGGACGGGGCACCTATTACCTGTCCCCAGCCCGGGGGAAAATTCTCGGCCCTGTCATGGACCTGAATACCCGACTAATCGGGTAATTCTCACCCCATTCAGGGTGGGGCCTTGCGGGTATCGGGTTTGTTGTGTTTTTTTGTCATCCCTAGTTCCGTTGCGTATAAGAAACAAGCAGAAAATTGAACCTTCTAAGCAAAATGCAGTCTCCTGTGGAGGAAGACCAAGTGGAATATGACACTTCGCTAATAAAGAGTAGAAAGGTAGGCACTTCTAAGACGTTATCCTCTGTTGCGACCATGGCCAAACCACATCCACCTCCTTTTATTCTTACCGGGATACTTAAGGAAACTACATCCAAGGAGTCAGTGGGCGCATGGTGATGAAAAAGATTGTCATGTCAGATCTTACCGCCCAACCAATGGAATCACTTTGAAAAAGGTCGAAGAAACCTACGAATCTCCTTCCTCATAGCAAAGTATCTGACTTCCTGGGAGTAAGGGAGATGAGCTTTTCGAAGCAGTCCTAGAGATGTAACCTTCCGTAATCGCCTCTGCCGCCCGGGTTCATAATAAATTCTAGAGTGAGGAATGGCATAATCAGGTCACCTCCTGTATGGTTGAGGATTTACTGGTTACCAACAATGCTTGCATGGTCCGCAAGCTCAATATTGACATTATAGCATAGGATTTGTTTAGGGGTCTTCGCCAAAGAAATGAAGATTTAAGCTAAAGGTTAGAGGCCTCAAAGAAATGGGAAGAAGAGTCAAAAGGGCCAAAAATAAGGCAGAAGAGGCCGAAATGAAAAGAACTGAGGAGGAGGTAAAATTAGATGTTATTGAGATACAAGTGAACCAACTGAAGAATGAACTTCATGAGTCCCTTTTTCAAGTGGCGACTTTGACTAAGCGGATTGACCAATCCAATGAGCATCAATGAATAACCTCTAAGGCATTGGAGGGGGCTAACAGGGATTAAGCGGAGTTGAGGATGTTAATTGAAGCCCAAAAGAGGAGATAGAATCTCTGAAGACGGAATGGAAGACAGTGGGCGAGGTGTCAGTGAAGAACTACATCGACAACTTCGATTAAACAAAGGAGTATGATGACTTTGCCAACAACTTGGCTTCAAGGAGTGCCCAGTATGCTAGCTCGTATGAGAGATATTCATCCAGAGCTAGATATTGGCTTCCTTAAGGATAAGTTCGACGGACCTACTAGACGTCGTCTTGATGCCGAAGCCGAAGAAGAAGCCAAGAACAAGCACAAAGCCAAATAGCCCAGGCCCATCCATCTAGGAACAGGTGAGAGAGGCGAAGTCTCATGAACTGGGAAAATCAAGGAGGGTCGTCCTAGCCCTCGCCTCGTTACTTAGCGGATGAAAATGATTTCGATGGACATGTCAGTCCTATGAGTTCGTCGACGATGATGACAACCTTCCNGAAGCATGGCTAAGGCGAAGGCCTTGAAGACCAGTTTCGCCTAGGGATGGCAATAGGACGGGGCTGGGTGGGGACAACCTCCCCCGCCCCACCAAGCAATTCCCCGTCCCGTTACCCATTTAAGGCGGGGCGGGGCCCTTGTCCATTTACTACCTCCCTTAATTTTTTTTTAGTTTTTGATAATTTATTTTATTTCCCCCATTCATTAGATTGAAACAAATATATTAAGTTGCTATTTTCTATTAGAACTAATAAGATTTCGTGAGATTTTTCATTTAAAGTATTTAATTCTAAAAAAAATAAAAACAAATTAAATGGGACGGGGCACCTATTACCTGTCCCCAGCCCGGGGGAAAATTCTCGGCCCTGTCATGGACCTGAATACCCGACTAATCGGGTAATTCTCACCCCATTCAGGGTGGGGCCTTGCGGGTATCGGGTTTGTTGTGTTTTTTTGTCATCCCTAGTTCCGTTGCGTATAAGAAACAAGCAGAAAATTGAACCTTCTAAGCAAAATGCAGTCTCCTGTGGAGGAAGACCAAGTGGAATATGACACTTCGCTAATAAAGAGTAGAAAGGTAGGCACTTCTAAGACGTTATCCTCTGTTGCGACCATGGCCAAACCACATCCACCTCCTTTTATTCTTACCGGGATACTTAAGGAAACTACATCCAAGGAGTCAGTGGGCGCATGGTGATGAAAAAGATTGTCATGTCAGATCTTACCGCCCAACCAATGGAATCACTTTGAAAAAGGTCGAAGAAACCTACGAATCTCCCTCCTCGTAGCAAAGTATCTGACTTCGTGGGAGTAAGGGAGATGAGCTTTTCGAAGCAGTCCTAGAGATGTAACCTTCCGTAATCGCCTCTGCCGCCCGGGTTCATAATAAATTCTAGAGTGAGGAATGGCATAATCAGGTCACCTCCTGTATGGTTGAGGATTTACTGGTTACCGACAATGCTTGCGTGGCCCGCGAGCTCAATATTGACACTATAGCATAGGATTTTTTTAGGGGTCTTCGCCAAAGAAATGAAGATTTAAGCTAAAGGTTAGAGGCCTCAAAGAAATGGGAAGAAGGGGTCAAAAGGGCCAAAACAAGGCAGAAGAGGCCGAAATGAAAAGAACTGAAGCGGAGGTAAAATTAGATGTTATTGAGATACAAGTGAACCAACTGAAGGATGAACTTCATGAGTCCCTTTTTCAAGTGGCGACTTTGACTAAGCGGATTGACCAATCCAATGAGCATCAATGAATAACCTCTAAGGCATTGGAGGGGGCTAACAGGGATTAAGCGGAGTTGAGGATGTTAATTGAAGCCCAAAAGAGGAGATAGAATCTCTGAAGACGGAATGGAAGACAGTGGGCGAGGTGTCAGTGAAGAACTACATCGACAACTTCGATTAAACAAAGGAGTATGATGACTTTGCCAACAACTTGGCTTCAAGGAGTGCCCAGTATGCTAGCTCGTATGAGAGATATTCATCCAGAGCTAGATATTGGCTTCCTTAAGGATAAGTTCGACGGACCTACTAGACGTCGTCTTGATGCCGAAGCCGAAGAAGAAGCCAAGAACAAGCACAAAGCCAAATAGCCCAGGCCCATCCATCTAGGAACAGGTGAGAGAGGCGAAGTCTCATGAACTGGGAAAATCAAGGAGGGTCGTCCTAGCCCTCGCCTCGTTACTTAGCGGATGAAAATGATTTCGATGGACATGTCAGTCCTATGAGTTCGTCGACGATGATGACAACCTTCCCTTCTCCAAAGAACATCGTAATTTTCCCATGCTCCCTAAAATTTCTAAATATGAGGGAAAATATGATCCTGAGAAATACCTTAATAAATATAAAATACAGATTAGTCTCAGAGGCGTATCACTAGCTTTGAAGTGCAGGGCCTTACACTTAACCTTGGATGGAGCAGTCGAAGTTTGTATGGCAGGTTTACACAGCTCAACATTAGGAGCTGGTCCGACCTCAAAAAGGCGTTTTTGAACTAATATTTTTCTAAAAAAGAGGGAGAGACATCGATTCAATGCGTCTAAGATATGAGGCGAGCAGCAGGGAAAACGTTGAAGAATTACTTAGCTCATTTCACTGATTAAATAACTTATTGTGAGCAAGTTATGGATAAAGAAGCCTCCAGGCTCTAAAAAGGAGGACTAAATGTGAACACACTTTGGAGAGACGTTCGAAGCAAAAATCCTACCACTTATAACGAGCTGGTAGAAATGATGAGAATTGTGATTGTCAATGAAGAGAAAATCGATTATCGAAATAAGGTAGCACATGGACTCTCCCGCCCCAAATGCAGATCGGGGAGAGGGCCTACGTTACATTTGGTAAATCAATAATGGACTCAAGTTAGGCACACTGTAGGCCCCACTTTAAGATAGGCAATGGCCATTGTAACTTTGAACGACGTACCTACTTTATCTTACAAAAATGTTGGACTCGATGGCAACGTTGGACCCGGAATGTCTAGGAGACCCTCTAACTCAAGGAATAGGGGAAGGGCGAAGGACCTAGAAATAGGCCCTCTGAGGAGGTGCAACCCTATTGTACTTTCTACTATTTCTATGGTCATAATACGAGTGAATGCCGGGAGGCTCCCAGATTCGCAAAAAAAAAAAGTAATCACTGTAATACGAGGGAGGGCCGCCTTTAGGATGGAGCTCTAAGGTCGAACTCGCCTAGGAGAGGCGAGATGAGATGACATTCTCTGCGACATGGCTTAAGAGACAATCGAGATAGACCTAGGAGTATATTGCGACCCAGGAGGGATTCTTCCCTCGCAACTGATGATATACACGTTCGAGAGATCGACGCGATTATTAGAGAACCACATATAGGTGGCGAATCTTGAAATACACAAAAGAGTTATACTAGGGAGGCTAGGGATTCGCCCATGGCCAACTATATAGTGAATCAGCCTCGAAGGGCGAGATCTGTAAAGGCCATTACATTTACTCAAGAAGATGCAACGGATGTATACTATCCTCATTATGACTAGTTGGTAGTAAGAGCTGTGGTGGCTCGAAACGGACTGAAGCGCATGCTAGTAAACAACCGTAGTTCGATGAATATTTTGTTTGGTTCCACCTACAATAAGATAATGGTGGATTACGCATTCACTCCCATGACTGCTCCCATGTATGGATTCACTAGAGATAGCATTGTTAAGAGAGGAAGGATCACCTGGCTGTCGAAATGGGAATACCACCTCTTGTAGCTCACCACTTTATGGAATTCTTAATGGTAGACCATTGGTCTGTGTACCATGGAGTATTAAGGAGGCCGACCTTAAAGGAGTGGTGGGCCATGACCTCCATCCATTTTTTGTGCATAAAGTTTCTTACCGGACAGAGGATAGCTACTGTCCAGAGAGATCCAATAGGGTCAAGGGAATGTTACCTCAACTCTTTGAGAAGGATGAACCTCAGGGAGTTAATATTGCACTTTTTGATACTGAAATGATCGACATCCCTGAAGAAAGGTAGATCCCTATACAAGGGAAAGATGTCAAGATGGAAAAAGCTCTTGGAAAGGGCGTTCCTAAAGGAGCAGCTATAGACAAATTGGACCCCCGAATCAAAGAATCGGAATCACAAACCGCCTCAACAGATGAGCTAGAAAGTTTTCCTGTGGACCTTCGAGATACCACTAAAACTCTGCGAGTAGGGAGGGATTTGAAAGATGAAGCAAATGAAGAGCTGAAGAACTTTCTTCACAAGAACTTCGACGTCTTTGCATGGAACACAAAGATGTGATAGGAATAGACATGAAGGTTAGCTACCACCACTTAAGGATTGATCTAAACCAAACCCCACATAGCCATAAGAGAAGAGCGTTCAATGTGAAGAGATGTAAAGGTTTAAAGGAGGAGGTAAAAAAATTGATCAAAAACGAAAAAATTGATCAAAAACGAACTACTAAGTTTTATGGATGCTTATTCAGATTATAACCAAATCCCCATACACCCGACGGACGAGGATAGCATTTTTTTATCACAGATAGGAGACGACTGTATTGTTATAGGGTGATGCTTTTCGGATTGAAGAATGTTGGAGGTACCTACCAAAGGTTGGTGAACAAGATGTTCGTTGACTATATTGGGAAAACGATGGAAGTTTATGTAGATGATATGTTGGTAAAAAGCCTCAAAGCAGAGGAACATATAAAGTACTTGGATGCTATCTTTCAAATTCTGCGAAGATACAGGATGAGACTGAATCTTCTTAAATGAGCATTCAGCGTGGCTTCCGGTAGATTCCTTGGGTATGTTGAATTAGAGAGGAATTGAGGTAAATGCAGAAAAAAGAAGGCTTCGATCAAAATGACATCGCCATAGAAGCCTAAGGAGGTGTAAAGATATACTTGTAGGGTGGTAGCACTCAATCGTTTTTATTTTCAAGGCCACGAACAAGTGCCTTCCCTTCTTTAAGATCATCAAAGAGGAAAGAGATTTACATGGACATCAGAGTGTGGAGAAGCATTCCAGGCACTGAAAATTCATCTTGAACAGCCTCCATCCTATCTAAACCTAAGGCGGGCAAACCCTTGCTAATCTATTTAGTTGTATCCAACGAAATGCTGTCAATTCGGTTCTTATAAGGGAAGAGAATACACACCAGCTGCCCGTTTATTACATAAGCAAGGTCTTATTACTGCCATAAGTGCGTTACCCGAACATGGAGAAGCTCATCCTTTCCTTAATCACCGCGTCTTAAAAGTTAAGGCCATACATCCAAGCTCATGGCATTAATGTGCTGACGAACTTCCCACTTAAGCAAGTCCTTCAGAAGCCAGACGCCCCATGAATGACGTTAAAATGAGTAGTTGAGCTAGTGAGTTCGATATAATGTACAAATCAAGGACCTCGATTAAGGGTAAGGCTTTTACAAACTTTTTAGCTGAGTTTACTAAAGCTCCTGAAATGGACATAAATATGGAACCGACGGAACCTCCCATCTAGAATCTTTTTGTTGATGGGTCGTCGAGAAAAGTCGGTTCGATAGTTGGAGTCATGTTGGAAAGCCCCGAAGGTCATGGTTCAATCACACTATGAGATTCGGATTCAATGCATCAAACAACGCAATTGAATATGAGGCACTCATAGTCGGCCTTTGTTTAGCAAAGTCGGCCTTTGTTTAGCAAAGAAAATGCAAGTAAGAAGGTTATTTATCAACAGTGACTTGTAATTTGGTGGTAAGCCAAGTCAATGGCAACTTTTCGGCTAGGGACAAAATTGTGGCAGCGTGCCTTAAATTAGTCATGAACTTCTTCCCCAACTTTGAAAGATTTAAATTAACAAAAAATTCCCATCTTAAGAACACCCACATCATTGCTCTGGCGAAGTTGGCTAACAGTAAGGATTTCGAACTCCTCAAAGTGATTCATATTGAGCACTTGGCCAAACCTTCAATCATGGGAGAAAAGGAGCAATGTGGATCGAGGACACCTCGGCGTAGATACAACCCATTATCGTATTCATCGGAGAACATACCTTGCCTAGCGATAAAGTTGAAGCTCACATGCTTAGGAGAAAGGCAACTCATTTTATTATACAAGATCGTGTACTGTATAAATGGGAAAGACTATATACTATGGGAAATCCATGAAGGAGTCCGTGACAATCAATCAGGAAGACTAGCATTGGCATACAAGTAGCTTAGGCAGGTGTACCATTGGCCCACCTTAAAAAAAGGACTTGATACAATTTATGCGTGCGTGTGACAAGTGCCAGCATTTCTCCAATATGGAAAGATAGTCGTCACTAGAGCTTATGGTAATATTGAGCCCGTGGCCATTTGCCAAGTGGGGATAGATTTCATAGGACTATTGCCAAGGGATAAAGGGTGGGAAAATGCTTACTTCACCATGGCTGCGATCGACTACTTTATAAAATGGGTTGAAGCGGAGCCTTTGGCTAAGATAATTGAGTCGAACACTTCCAAGTTTATTTGGAAGAATATCATATGCATGTTCGGTATTCCCCATTCTATCGTGTTAGATAATGGTAAACAATTCGAAATAGGAAGGTGAGGGATTTGTGCAACGAGCTTGGAATTAAGAAAATTACTCGGCACCTCATCATCCCCAATCTAATAGACAAGTCGAAGTAGTCAACAAAACCATTAAACACACTCTCAAAAGGAATCTGGATACTTCCAAAGGGGTTTGGGTTGATGAAATCTCCCAAGTTCTCTGGGCCATATGCACCACTAGCAGAACTGCAACGGGAGAAACTCCATTTTCCATGACTTACGGAGCTGAGGCTATGAGCTCGGTAGAGGTTGGAGTACATTCGCCTTGTCGCATCCACTTTAATGAAGTGCTTAATGATAAACTGAGGAGGTACGAGCTTGAGTTCCTTGAAGAAAGGAGAGAAGAGTCTTAAGTCAAGCTTACCACATACCAACGCAAGATGGCTCCCTACTACTACAATGTAGAAGTAAAGGAAAGGACCTTCTGCATAGGTGATTTAGTACTCCGAAAAGTTTTTCTATCCTTGAAAGAGCCAAGAACAAGAACATTGGGACCTAATTGGGAAGGTCCGTACACGTTATAAGGGAGGTACGACCCGGCACCAATAGGATTGAGAGCTTGGAAGGAAAGTTGATGCCTCACCCTTGGAACATTGAGCATCTGAAAATATTTTACCAATAGGGAAACTTTCAAAACAAAGTGTAAATTTAGCCATGTAAATAGTTTTGTTAATGAAATGACATTCCACTTCGATCCATATGCAAGGAGATCTCTTATGTAAAGATCTCAAGAATCAAGTCCTTAGAATTGATTAATGTGACGTAGACATACTCCAAAAATTTAGGTCACAAACTATGTGTCAAGGAGCATTAATTAAACTGCCCATCTATGGATTGACGGATGTCAGCCTATGAAGGGATGGTCCTTCATAGATTCAGAGCCACTTACTCCATATCCAACAGTTCTTCTCTTACCTCCTTTTACTATAAATACCCACCCCTACAATATGAAAAGGGTTGTTCTTTAGAGAGAATCACAAGATATTTGCATTATCCTTGCCTTCACGCACATTTACCTTGATAGCCATGTTCCGGTGACCACCACCACCGAACATCCTAACCTTGGTTTACCAATTCACTAACTTGACTGTCAGAGTGCTTGTGGCCACTTCAATCCTCACTGAAGCGACTAGCAGTGTGTCACCACATGTAGGAAAGAGCTTACATGGAAGTTATATCCTGTTGGCCACGTGTTTGGGTCATTTTTCGAGGTCAATAGGATTTATTACGGAATTTCTTTGCTAAATCGTTCCAATTAGTAATACTAGCATATGGTTCAAAACAACCATTCCAGCGCGCCATCTCTAAATTTATATGAAAATAATCTAAGTTTTAGCATCATACCTTACCCCCCTTGAAATTGATTTTTTTTTTTTTTTTGGGAATATGCGCAGAAATCTAAAAATATGGGTATTAGGACATCCATGTTCTTTTCCATAAAATTATAGATTATTATTGAATAGATTGATCAAATCTGCCCTAAGTCAAAAATCATGTCGTCCAAAATAAGGATATACTAACCTAGAGTGCTCAAGAGTTACTTCATGGGTCAAAAACAGTAAAATAGACAACTCTGTTTTATCAACTTCAACAAGTTGCTCTTATTCAGGTTTGTTCGAGAAAATCTCATAAGCGTATGTAATTGGTTGACAAGTAATACGTAGTGAGTATGTGTATTGTCCCATAAGGAGCAATATTCAATTGTAGTGCACTAGTTCTAATCAAACTCGGCCAATGTAATACAAAAGATTTGTTGTTTTGTAATTATTCTAAAGCTAAGAATATTGTAAAAGATTTCTTTTTATCGAATAATGAGACGAATGTACTGGATTTCTAAATTCACCTATTTATCTTTATTTCCATTTCACAGCTTATGTAAGTTAATATTATTCAAATGTTCATGACAATCGATAATACATTAATATTTAATATTCTTTTCAAAATATATTAAACATATCCTTAACATGACCCCAATCCTATTCCTAGTTCGAATTCATAAGCAAAAGCATTCAATCATACGATTATCACAGACAATTGCATACGATACAAATATTACTCTTAATCTATTTTTCACATGTCAAATATGCAGTATCCTATTTATTGTGAGTTTTCTAACACTACAAATAAATAACTAATTGTCTAAATGGTACGTAAACATTCAAACAACATATTATTCATACATAGATAATCACAAACACAAGAAATAACTAAAATATGTTAAGTCTTGAATTAGAAATATAAATCAAATGGTTTCATCATCCATCCAATACATAAAAAGTGTTTAGCCTATCATTTTCGTAGCAAAATAACATAAATATATAGAAACAACATTACTCAAGGTAAAGAAAGTGAAGAACTTGAAAACTCAAAATCTTCACTTTAAACTTCGACCCGAGATTCTGAACTTCAAATCTTCTCTTGCAAGATTAAACTATGAATAAAAAAAGGTAGCCTCTAGGTCTTTAAAAGTGCAAAAGATTGCATTCCAAATCTTAGGTTCCATTTGAT
>CAIGRF010029216.1:16712-41390 GCA_903798235.1 Fraxinus ornus
TCAGCAAGGCAAGGCAATGAGCGGGGCAATCTTGATTAAATAATAGACCATTTAATTTACAATTTTTTGAAACAAGGATTTTAATAGCCAGTTTCCATTTTGTCAATTTAATCTCAAATTTTAGTATTTTTGTAAATTGTGGCACTTTGCTTATTATATTTGGTATTGACTCTTGGATGTGAGTAAATTATTCAAAGGATGTTTCCGCATTTAGTTTTAATTTGTTATAGTTTTAAAAAAAAAATATTACGCATTTTGGCGTTTATTGAGGAAAATTATTTACAGGATATTTCGACTTAAGTGGCGCCTTGAATTAAATGAAATTTGGAGCGTTACAATATGTCGTTAGTCTCCAAATTGGAGTCTTGTATCAATGCTATGAATAGTTTCAAAATTACACAATTGAAATTAACATCTACTTATTCAATGTGAAATTCGACGTGTAAATGCGGACTTATGTAGAACATCATAAGCTCATGATTGGTTCAATTTCCAACCAACAGTAGTCAAATGATTTCTTTTTCCACTCGTGAAATACACACCCCAAAGTTATACTTTTCACTCATTTTCTAAAGGTGTACTCTTAGGTTGAAATTTAAATGATTACAATCCCAACCTCTCTAGTTTGGATAGATTTTATCGGTACAAGTTACCATTTCAACAAAGAATTCTCCAATTTATGTACATGCATACATACATATATAGATACACCACACATACACATACCCAAGTCAGATGACTATAAGTACCAAGTTTTAAATACCCATACAATCTTAATCACCCGAGTCATAAAGACTATGAAGAGAAGTTTCACAATAAGACATCTTTTTTACTTATAACTTAGGTTTTCACCTAATTTTCATCTTTTTAACTTTAGACAATCCACAACAAGTTCATACATGGAATCCTTATTCATTTCAATATTCCTCTACACTATTTTAGCCATCTCCAAACTATCCTAGAAGTGGTTTACGGATGTTTGTAATCGTAGTTTTCTTGGGTTTTATTAACTTGCTTCGACTATTTTCAATTTTTTTTTCCAATTTATGAACTAAAACACTCACTCAGGATGCAAAACACAAGTCTCATGTGCAATTTAGATCAAGTTTTATATAAACAAGCATTAATCAACTCAACATAGTATTTTCCACCCCATTCTTAGTCTAATACATAATTTTAATGTATGCATCATTACTGACTAGGCCATCCAACCTAAACAAATACACAAAAGTAGTATAAAAGTATAAAAGAACATATTTTTTGTTTTTCATTTTTTTTAAAACACTCGACATTCATGCAAAAAGTTGTAAACTATATACAATCGATGATAACACCACTCACCCCCAAACTTAACATATGCATTGCCCTCAATGTACAAGAATGTGACAATATAAATGCATGAAGAAAGGCAAAGAGGGTAATTGAAGACTTCATTAGTCAGTCTAATGGTAGTGGTAGAAATGGAAAGAATGTCCTCGAGCCTGATAGGTTTGACGTTGATGGTGATGGATGTAAAGGCATGCGTGAGAGAATATGTCTCACCATATCGTATGTCTGGTCCATCCAACTCTTCATGCCGCAAACCATGTCATAGTTTTGATCAACCTAGATATTCATTTCATCAACTTGACAAGCATATAGATCCATCCGCTTTGTAAGCATGTCGCTCTCCCCTCTCGTACTGGACACATCGAATCGTATCACATTCACATTTTCATGTAGTCATCTCCACGTGCTGAACCCTCAACTGTAGGGCTTCTAGTGGCTATTGTATGTGTTGAATCCCTTGAATTATCTCTCTCGAGCTAGTGAATAACTGTCGTAGGAATGGAGAATCTGTAGCAAGGCCCAAAGAATTGGGCAGTGCCTCATTGCTTTCATCTTCCTTCTGTGCTGATGATGTTGTCTACTCTATAGGATCGCTCTCCAAGAATTATTTGCTACTTTACAATTAATAGAAATATTGACTAGGGCCGACTGCTCCATTGTAGAAGTCGCACCCTTGAAGATCTGTAGATCCCACTAATGAGGCTGGGTAAAATACTCTAACTCAGAAGCAAAAATATAGATCTAATTGTAGATATAAGTGCCCAAGTCGATCTTCAAACCCCGTGCCAAGTGATATAAGAGTCCCATCTTTGTAAAGTTAAATGTAGTCCAATGTGAGGTAGGTTCAATATTGTGGCAGACATACTTCATCATAATTGTCAATAAACGGTCAGCTCGCCTCAAATTCATCGTTGATCATTGGCCACACGTCCGTTGTCTCGTAAAGCAATTGGGCAACTACGACCATATTTAGATCCTAAAGTATCAGGACAATGTTGTCCCGATTCAACCATAATATTCATCAATAACCTCAAGGGAAAATAGAATCAACTTGTCTCGTACCTTCATGCAATACTTAAATTATGTCCAAGGGTATCGATCTCGAGATTTAAATTTGTATAAAACTCTTACACCAAAGTAGGGTAGACCTCATGTGGTTTTGCAATCACTTGTGCCCATCCTACTTTATGTATAAGATCCTCGAGCTCATATCCCTCAAAGTCCTGCAGTACGACTTATCTTTCTGGCCACATCTTTCGCTTGGACAAAATGTTATCAATTGTCGTCTTATGATATAAAGTCCACAATCTCCTCATGCCTCCGTCATCGACACGTATATGTACATTGGTATTGGATGTGGAGGCTTTTCCTTTCCCTTAGAGCTCGATGCATCATTCTGCCATTTCAATCCCATTCTTGTTAAACAAAGCCCCACCATATTAGAAAAGATGAATATCATACAATGCTGAAAAATGGCAAGGGCGTTGCATAAATCAAAAGGCGTCCATCTGTAAGCAAAAGTGAATATGGTCTTCTCCTGATCATCTTGTGCTGTTAAAATCTAATTGTTCCGGAAAATGGTAATATGCATACCCTATAAGTCTCTCCAACATCTGATCAATGAATGGAAGGGAAAAATGGTCCTTCCTAAAACATTGTTGAGTTTACAATAGTCAATACAAACTCTCCCACTCGTGACTGTGCACATAAGAATTAGCTCATTGTTTTCATTTGGAACCACATTAATTCCTCATTTCTTAGGTCCTACATGCACTGAACTAACCCAGTAGCTATCAGATATGGGATATATGATTCCCATATCTAAAAATTTCAAAGCTTCTTTTCTCACTACCTCATACATAGTCGAATTCAATCGCATTGATACTCCTCTGAAGGTTTGTAATCCTCTTCCATTAAAATCTTATGCATGAAAATAAAATGGCTGATCTCTTTTATGTCAAAGATAGTCCACTCAATTACGTCATGTGATCCTAAAGTACTATCAATAGATGATCTTTTTTCTTCTATAAGAGAGTTCAAGATGATAACTGAAAGTGAATTCTTCTCCCCTAAGCATATTGCAGGTAAGTAGGCAACTACTTGAGCTCTAGTGTTGGAGCTTTTTGAACGAATGATAAAGGCTTTATGGGACCTTTACCAAACTCCAATCGTGGTTTGATTTTCATATTGTCATATTATTTCATTTATTTATTTCCTAACAAATGATGTCAGAGCGAGGTTCGATCAACCCAGTTCTAGGTTTTAATTTTTGTGATGGCAAATATAAAGTATAATATTTCACTACTAAATTGCAACACCAGATTTTTGCTTTGGTAGGCAAAGATGCAACCAGTGCTCACTTAGACGGATTGGGGTGAAGCATTATTGAGATTTGACAAGATGCCATTAACTTGGACGCTACAAAAGAAAAACATCGGGATCAAAAGACCCCTATCATAGATACATCTTCATCTTTCGAATAATATTCTTTAGGGCGTTTTGAAAGAGAAAACCACTATTGTATTACGGTTGAAGTTGGAGTAGTTATGCATGATGAAAAGTCTAACCAACAAATTACACTAAAAGCAGTGATTGTATTCTCATCATATGACAGAAGGTACATCACTGAAAGATCACCTAACTGTTTTTAAGGAAATTGTCACTAATTTGGAAACCTTGGATGTTAAGTATGATGAAATAGATTTAGGATTGATATTATTGTGTTTGCTACCCGCTTCATATATATCTTTTAGAAATACGAACGTATACAGTCGTGATACTCTCACAATTAAAAACGTTTATGACATTATGTTTTTAAAAGAAAAGATGAAGCATCTTGTTGGATCTAGGTTCATGGAGATGGCCTTATTGTAGATAGTAGTTATATTAGGGACAAATTAAGGTCTAATTCCAGTAATAAAATCTATAATTATTGTAAGAGATGGGAGAACATTAAGATGGATTGTTATAAGTTACAAAATATGGAAAAATTAGTTGTTGCAAATCAGAAGGAAAAACGATCAGAAAATTCAGGTAAAGCCAATATTGCAAAAGATAGCTACAATGATGGAGAAGTTTGGTGATTTTTGACAACTCCAAATCTAACAAGGATTGAATTCTTGATACAACTTGCACTTTTCAGATGTATCTTAATCAAGATTTGTTTTTAACAAATGAAATAGTTTTCCAAAGGTTTATGGTAATGGAAAATAATACACTTTGTAGGATAGTTGACATTGGAAAGCTTAAAATTAAGATGTTTAATGGTATCAGGATAATTAGGGACTTAGGTGGATTTTGAGTTTGGTTTAGTCACTGGAGTTTAGTTTAGAGTCTATATTAAAGAATACATTTCAGTCGAGTTCAAAAGTTATGGGTAATTCCGTTTTGTAGCCACCACCCGTGATGCCATAGTATTCAATTGCAATAATAGAGATATTAGGCTTCCACAAAGGTACGATGAAGCTAATTTAGTTGCTTATGCTTTAGATATGGTTGAAGGTATTGAGTTTAGTAAATAACATTCTACAGAAGCAGTTAATTGTGTGGATTCTATTACAGGGTTTTAGCCCTATTCGGTAATTATAATTAAGTTATTTATGATCTTGTTGCACGTGGGATCATTCGAGTAACTTTGGTGCTCAAAGTAATCATGTTGAGTAGTGTTTGGATTTTGTTGATTTTTCAGTTATAAGTTTGCCTTAGATGGCTTTGTGAATTTTTCTATTGGAGATTTTTTGGTGGAAAACTTCTTGTTGAAGAGTTAAATTCTATTCCTTGTAGTGAAATTTGTCTCCAGGTGAAGAATTTTAAACGTTTGTTCACTGTAGTGTAATTCGTATCAAGATCGAGTTTGTTATAATTAGGGCGTGATACCAGATTCTATTTGAAAGACTATTTTGGAATTCTATTTCAAGTTTAGTTGAGAATTCTAGTTGAAGTCTATTTGGAAATTCAAGCGGGATTTCAATTTGAGAGTTCAATTGGGAGTTATTAATTTGTGTTGGACTTGAAGAAAACTTGAATGAGTCTAATTTGCAAAGGAGATGAATAAATTGTGCAAGGAAAAGAAATATTGCATCAATGCTTGCAATGCACCATCATCCAGCTCGAGCGCTCAAAACAGAAGTTCCACGCTCGCTGTCCCTGAAGAGGTCGCTCGAGCGATTGATCACTACTCTACATCCACCTTATTTAAGGAATGGACAGTTTGCAATTTTGGCAGATTTTTGAATCCTATTTTAGCTCAGACAACATTTTTGTATAGACTTGATATAGTTGAACTCCCCCACATCTTAGGCTCTTCTTTACACTATATATATGAGGAGTAGACTTCTAGAAAAATCAATCATTGCATTCTACATAATAATTTTAATCTTCCATTATTGATGTTAAGCCCATGTTTGATACACATTCTCACAAAAATTCATTCTTCCAAAACTCACATTCTTCAATAAAATAATATTACACGTAAATCCAAATTTTTCTAATTTTTAACCATATATTTTTATCGCATCACATCATAAAATGTATTTTTCTCTCCATAATGTGCATCAAACACCTCCTAATAAATCCTCTTTTTCTGTCATTCTTGTTTGATTTTATATTGCCATAGTATTCTTGTTCATTTATTTTCTAATAGTGATGTATCGACGGAGCAAGTCTTCCAATGAAAGCTTTCTATCCTAAGGTTGTTGCTGCTGTTGGAAATCCGATGGTATGTTCTGATAATTTTCTTCTTGTCCCTATCCTTGATTATTAGTCATAGAGAAATTTGGATAATTCCTTCATCCTCGATTGTAAGTGTTGAAGTGGTGGTTGTTCCACTGCATCTAAAAGTTATGTGCGTAGCTAACTTTCTCAGGCTGAATAACATTCGTAGAAGTTAAATGACAACTTGCAATAGTGTGATTTGCCCTTGTAACATACGTAAACCAGTGTTGGTTGGTATACCATGTTAACAGACTAGGATAAAGTTTCCTAATTTCTAATCAACTTCGTCTGTGCTGTTAGTGTGATCACCACATCAATACTATGCATACCTGTTGATTTTTTCAGCGTGTCCTTGTCGATCGACTACATAGATTGATTTTTCGCTATTTTCTCATGCAGTTCATGAGCCTTTACTAAACCACCCATTGAGGCATCTGCCATATTTCAATAATTTGAAAGTAATATATAATAGAAGATGTATACCTGAGCTTGTTTAGGAATATCAAGATTTGGAAACTTCCTAAACAAATCCTTGAATATTATCCAAGCATCGGGATAGCTCTCGAGGTCATTCTGCTTAAATGTGTGGATTTCATTCCGAATATGATGGACTCGAGATAGCGAAAAAACTTCATAGTGAATTTTTGCACCATATCGCTCCAAGACAAGACGCTCATGGCAGGTAAAGAGCGGATATATTCCCTTACAACATCTTTCAAGCTATGAAGGCATAACAACATTCGAAATGCATCTGCAACCCTTCACGATCAATAATTTCGCACAACATCAGAAAGGCATATATGTGTTCATGTAGATTTTTCTCAAAGAACCTGATGCCTTAGTAATTTTGAAAGAGGTTGATGACATCTAGTCGAATGTGAAAGTTAGCATGTCCAAATGGAAGGTAAATAATTGCAGGTTGTACTAGTGCATGCACTGGATTACATAACCTCCAACTAATATAGGGCGTTCATCGACGATGGCCCTCTATTGAACTGGCTACTGCAACTGGAGTAGATCTTGAATCTGATTCTGGTGCTGATTCTGATTTTCGACCATTTCTTTTACTTTTCTTTGTTCTCTTCTACGTTGTCTGAAAGTTCTTTTGATCTCGGGATCTAATGAAGTTAGTTCGATCTCGTCAGAATCTTGCATAAACTAATGATTGCATGAAAAGAACAAAGCTCGGAAGAATTAGATTGTGTGATTATAGCCTAAGAACAAAGAAAACAATTTAATCTAATCTAAACTAATAAACTAGAATTAAATCAATTATTCATCGGCAATGATGCCAAAAAATTGTTTAAGAGAATTCTGTAAGTGTACAAGGTCGTTGACAAATAATACGTAGTGAGTACGTGTATGATCCCACGAGTAATAACGTTTAATTATAGTGTACTAGTTCTAATCAAACTTGACTAATATAACACAAAAAAGTTGTTGTTTTGTAATTATCCTAAATTAAGTTTAAAAAACTGTAAAAGATTGGGTTTTAATGGATAATGAGAAATATATTGGATTTTCGAATCCACCTATTGATCTCTATTTCCATTTCTCAACTTATGTAAGTATTATTCAAGTGTTCGTAACAATCGATAATCCACTAATATCCAATATTCTTTTTCCAGATATATTAAACATATCTTAGCACGATCTGATCCTATTATTAGTCCGAATTCATATATAAAGAAAGATTCGATCACAAGATTATCACACACAATTGCACACAGCTACAAATATTATTCATAAAATTCATTGTCCGCATATCAAATAAGTGGTATTCTACATATTGTGAGTTTTTCAATACTACAAATAAGCAACTAATTGATATATTATCCATGCATAAATAATCACAAACAGATGAAATAACTAAAATAAGATAAGTCTTGAATTAGAAATATAAATCAAATGATTTCATCATCCATCCAATACATAAAAAGTGTTTAGCCTAACATTGTCATAGCAAAATTACACACAAAAATATAGAAACAACATCACCTAAGGTAACGAACTTGAAAACTCAAAAAACTTCACTTTAAACTTCGACCCGTGCTTTTGAACTTCTAATTTTCTTGTCAAATCCCCGTCTTGCAAGGTCAAACTATGATAAAAACTAAGTAGCTTCGGTTCTGAATGGCCTCTAGGTCTTAAAAAGTGCATAAGATTGCATTCAAAATGTTACCAAAATAAGAAAAATGAAACATTTTTTCCCGTTTTAACACTAGGAGTGTGCTTCTAATGGCAATTTTTGCTTCTGACATGCTAGGTTGAGAGTCAGGTGCCCACCTAGCCTGCAAGCTGGGGTGTGCGTATGGATGTGGCTTGGGACTAATTTGTAAAAATTGGTCCTTGAAGTTTCCTTCTCATATACTTTTTAATCCTTTACGATCATTCTTTCTCCTGATGACTTCTATTTGCATTCAATTAAGTGTTAGCACTCTCGAGTGTTCGTTCGTTGGTCCAAGCCAACTTTTGATTATTCTTACTTTAGTCCCTGAACTTTATCTTTTTTGAAACTTAGTCTTTTTTTTCTTCGTTTTTTCTCTAATTCCACATTTCTCATTGATTGATACCTACTAAGCACATTTCAAATCAAATTAAGTCATTATTCGTTAAAATAATCAACAAATACTCATATTTCAATGTCCAAATAAGTGCATAAAAATATATTTATCACAGTTGAACCAATTGAATATCTAATCAGGTTGTGTATAAAGAAATTATCAATCTAACCTCTTCCTCAGCCATAGTGATTTGTTGCCTATTATTATGTTATTTGGTTCTTCGCCTGTAAATACGTTCAATCTCTGTATCTAATGGTTCAAGATTTTTGAGTGTGAACAAACACCAAACACCTTTTTTGTATAAATAAATAAATATCGAACAAAATTTAGAAATCAAATAAAAATAGTTATCTATAATAACACAAATACTTGTTTGGTAAAAATCATAAGTGCACGATATTAATAAATAATAAATAAGTAGTATACAGATGATTAATGTATCATTCCACGAAAAATATTCTATTTAATTATCGGTCAAAATTTGCCTAACCTCTACTTGAATAAAAACAAAATCAATTTAATGTGGTGATATTCCTAAAAGTCTATATATTAAGAAAGCAACACATATATTTACAACAATTTTGGATTTTCATTTCAATATAAAACGTGCTAGTTTTCACGAATTTCACCATAATTATTTCCTCAATTCTAACAATCAAGTTTTAACAAGAATTGATTCGGCCAAAGAAATTAATTCTACAACTCACTATATCTATATGTAAATCAAAATTTCCCAAAGAATTCAATTAAAGACCACAAAAAATGCAAAAGAATATCTCTATCTTATAACTAATTTCCTACTATATGGCCTAACAAATAACTCACAACTTGGTTTGTTATCGTTCACAATTCAATGAAATAGTATCTAATTACTCTATGCGTTGAAACAAAAATCAATTGCAAAATTAAAACTTAAGAATTAGAATTGAGGTTCAAACTAGGTTTCATTATTCACTCAAACAAATAATTTATAATTGAAGAAGAATATAAGCTAAAATTAAAGTACAACATCGGCTTCTTGAATTGAAGAAAAATAAATCTTGCACCATAAAATCCTCCTTCAATGTTGCGTCCATGTTTTGTCTTGTGTTTTCTTCCCTAAAAGAGTTTCTATCTTGTGTTTACTTGATCTAATTTCACACTTTATATAGTACACCCAAAGTGCCCTTACTTAAAAAATAAAAAACCAAATTGTTACACCAGGTCGAACACAGGATCACCTGCCGTACGTAGGCATTGGGACGGGCAAAGGGATGCAAACAGGCCATTCAGCCCTAAGAAAACAAACAGAGGCAGCCCTGCCACTGTAACTTTCAGCTTATATGCGATTTAGTCTCCAATTACAAGTTTTGTATAGGTTTAGTCCCTCAACTCTAGACTTTTGTACACTTTTTGTCACTCTATCTTTGTCCACTTTTCAATTGCCTTAATTGATCCTTCATCTTCCAAACACATTCATTTTGGTCCTTCAACTTTTATATCATTTGATTTTGGGCCTCAAAAGTTTCAAGGGTGGCCAAGTTCAAATTTGGTCCCCATAATTTGTGAATTGATTCAATTGGAACTTTCGAAGTTCTAATCAAGCCCCAGCTTCCCGATTGCTTCTCAATTCTACCCTCATTGCTCAATTAAGCTTCAATTGATCTCCCTTTTTATCGACTTACCTCCAAGTTAGGATTTTTCTACCTATAAACACTATATAGACAAACCCATTTAATGAATAATGCAGAAATATAAGAGTCGAGATAAGTACAAAAAAAAAACATCGGTAGGCGAAGGTGTAACATGACATCTAGCACCACTAGACTTGGAAAAAGTAGTAGGAACACTCAGTGAGCCCTAATATCTAGGGCTAAATCGTTTTACATAAGAAACTTTTTAAGTTCGTGTAAATGTAATCAATCGTCTAGTCATATATCTTCCCATTTTAGTACTACACATACTGGTGTTCTAGATATTGAATTATGTTGGAGTAGTATAGGTATTTTGGCGACAA
Source organism: Fraxinus ornus (assembly GCA_903798235.1). Classification (NCBI taxonomy): domain Eukaryota; kingdom Viridiplantae; phylum Streptophyta; class Magnoliopsida; order Lamiales; family Oleaceae; genus Fraxinus; species Fraxinus ornus. The sequence continues at coordinate 27,315 of CAIGRF010029216.1, forward strand.
GGAAGAAAAATATTGATCTATTGAAATAGCAAATGTAACACCCCGAAATTTTAGTATAAAAATTTATTTGTTCTATATATTATATTTTTATTATTTTGAAAATTTGAGTGACTAAAGTAATTATGTATTAATTTCAAATTTTGTGCTAAATTTTTAAATATTGTTAAAGTGACGAAAAGTATATCAATATAAGTCTCGTTGGATAGCTCGTAATTAATCATGTAAGTATGCTCGAGACAAAGTTAATTCGGATAAGTTAGTCTCAAAATATTGAAGTTCAAAGAAATTGTAATTTTTTTTTATTTTTTAAAATCAAAGTGAATTGGGATGAGGGATAGCCGCATGTATTAATTTTTTTAGTATTCTATTTAAAGTCAAAAGTTGTCACCACTATCACGTATTAGGATTAGAATTTTTTTTTTTTTTATGATAGGTATTATGTACAAAATGTCATCTTGTGATTGATTTACTAAAAATTCATTTCTTATCAAATTTGATAAATAAGATTTTCCATCACAATTGTACCATGATTCAACCACTAAAATTTTCAACTATAAATAATGTGCAATTGTCCCACAATTCACCACCAAAGAAATTTTACATGATAGCTTTCATTTAAAGCAGTTGTAAATTTCTACTATATTTTTTCAAAAGCTCATTTGATCAATCAAGGTAAGATACATTTGTGCAAGTAGTTTGTTTCTTTATACTTTTGTGTTCAATAATTTATGCATTAATTGCTAGTGGACCTTTGGGTTCGACCTAACGAAATGTGAAATCTTTCAAGAATTCAAAATGATAAATGATGGGTATCTCGCTTAGTCACCAATATACTCCATAAAGAGAAATGTGGTATGAATTGTGTATGTTATTGTGTATAAAAACTGTACGTATTTACTGAGTGTTTTTTAAAATACTCACTCTTACAATTTTTTACAAGCTAGTTCGGATCGATTGGAGTTGTGGTGGGATGGTGCAGCAGACTGCCCAAGGATTTCGACATACGAAAATATAAAGTTTTACTACATTTAAATTTAGTAGTTTGATTTGTTCAAATATTATTATTGAATTAGCTAGTTGAAAATGTTACTTTTTTTTTTTTAAAGATACGATTTCATGATTTAAACTTAAGTTTATGAATATTCCAATATTTTGTTTATTAAAGAATTCTATATTTTATCGTTCTGCCTTTTTAGGTAAATAAAAGAAAAAAAAATTGTAACACCTCAAGATATATGAAAATTTGGGGCGCTACAGTAGAGATCCTATAAACTTCAATATCTAATTGTTATTAACGATGATATGTGATCTGCAAACATTTTCGGTGTCTATTGTAGCATCATAGGTTGCTTTTAAAGCATGTGGCAATGATGAGGTTACATCAAACTATCCATTAAGGTTAGAAGATATATTAAAGATTTTAGAGTGAGTCTATGGGTACATCCGGGTGTCCATCATGGACACCCCGATGGACACCCGAATGTACAAGTAGATTATTCCAAGATTTTAATGCGTTTCAAGGACTATCATGATGTAGCATACGAGATGATGATGATGACGATGATAAACAACTCAATGACCAAAGATTTCCATGATTCGGCATGATAATTTGTAAGTGTCATTTTATATTATTTTTTTTAGTTTGTAATTTTTTTTTAAAAGAATTGTAAACTTAATAACTTATTCTTATACAACTTCAACTCCCTCAAACCAAAAAAAAAAAAAAAAATGATTACGGTTTTTTGTAACATATTTAATTTTTTTTATTTTTATATTTGAAATTTTTGAAGAATATAAAATAAAAGCTCGTGAGTGGATCGAGCTCAACTTGGCTACACCCATGCTTAATAGGTCCGAGCCAACTTGACTTACCCATTGTCACACCTACGAGTTGGTGCAGATGCTATGCATAGAATATTTGAGAACATTTGTAATGCATGTTATAGAAATGGAATGGTTATCCAGAGCCTTTTGAATTATCTTGATGAAATTGATATTGTAATGAAATCGTCTACTGAAGAAGAAATTATTCAAAGGTATTGAATATGCCTATCGATAATGATCGTTATCCAAAAATAACTATGTTTTACAAATTATTTCTCTCGAAGAGGTCAAGTAAACTTAACTTTAAATAAATTTTTGCATGAAATAAAATAAAAAAATGAAATGTCATATGTATGTATTGCAAAAAAGTTAGGGATGCTGTTGAGATTGAGAAAAAAAAAAATGAACAAATGAGTTTAGATGCATATTGGGAAAGAGCTGAATTGAAAAATTAAAAATTTGTCAAACATTAAATTCCTTAATGTATATAAACCATTATTATTTATATTTTTATGGAACTCTAAAGGATTTTAAATAAAATTATATGTATTTAACGGGATTATTACTTTTTAAAACATCAACGTAGGTTGGGACTAGGTACGGCAAAATACTTTGAAAATATTGCGACACAGAAAAAACGATCATTGTCTTGGTTCTTATTTATTTTATTAGTCGTATGCCCGTACAATGTACGGGCTTTGATATTTTTAAGGTAATGTTAGTTTATCAAACATTAATGGTAAGCTAAATTATTGTGAAAGATCAGTAAGTTTTTATCTAACATANCAATATACGGGTTTTAGTATTTTTAAGGTAATATTAGCGTATCAAATATTAATGGTATTGTGAGACGTCGTAAGTTTTTATCTAATATAATAATTAGTAAAATTTAATAATGATAATATTCTAGTAAGATTTAAATGAAAAGTTTTTGGTAGCCAAAATTTTTTTCCAATGAAGAAATTAATGGGGACAATATTACTCTTTCTAAGCTTGCTAACGTTTGACAATTCATACTTGTGCTCTGTACCAAAATATTTATAGTAACACTGAATAAGGAAGAAAGTTTAATGAAAAATAAAAGAATGAAAATATTACCTTATAATCATAATGCCAAGGAAATGCAAATGTAGGTTTGTCTTCTGCGTAGACGTTAGAATCCTTCAAGTCTGAGCTTCAGTTGGTCTCTACAGAAATGGAAAAGAGTTTCTATTATCTTCATAGAAATTAGTGATATACTAAGTGATTAATTACCTAATGAGAAGAATAGATGAAAAGTGTAGAGATGAAAAAATATTTACAGGTATACTCATTTGTATATTAGTCGTTGCAAGTATATAGAGAGAAGTAAAAGAGGTTAGAAACACAGTTATACTTTGAACTTATTGCGTTAGTTATTTGGTGTCGTCAAAAGTAATTGACTAAGGCATTACTAAGAGCTTGTTTGGTGGAGCTAAAAAGCGGATTAAAATTGAAAATACGGCCGTTATTGAGTCCCACTCGTCTAATAAAAGTCAACAATAACGGCTAGTTTTTTAATTTTAATCTGATTTTAATCTATACCAAACACACTCTAATTTTATAACTGAAATATTACTTTAAGGAACAAAAAATACTACATGTGAATGGTTAAAGAATACGTATTTTAGCCTGCTATGATCACGAACAATTTTGATAAGTGAGCGAAACTTTTGAAAACATACGATGACATAAGTTACTCAAAAGGTTCAAAAATTTAACCTCATTGGCCCATCTTTATAGAAAGGAGATGATGACATAAATGAATGATATGTTGACACAATCTTAAAACTAAAAAAACGGAGGAACAAATAATTCATGTGCCTGCATAATTACTAACTCTGGACAAATGTCAAGTTTTATTGCTAAAGTTTTACCGGGGTCATCGGAATACCACCTTTGAGCTAACTTCAAATTTAGCAGAAAATCATTAGTTTTGGAGATAATATTTTTTTTTCATAATTTATTTATTTATTTATTGTTGTTATGCCAATGTTTTGTCGCTTCGAAATGGGGATCGACTTGTCCGATTGCGGGGGTCAAGGCGAAAGGTGGGGATTGACCTGCCCGATCAGGTCGTGGGAGTCCAAGGGTAGCGCCCCTCATGTATTTATGTAATGAACTTGTGTTTTTTTTTTTTTAAATTCAAATATAAAAATTGTAAAGATTATTATCTAATAGAATTGAATGTTTTCTAGTATTAATATGATTTGTAAACGATTGTCAGATTTTGAAATTTTTATTTATGTTTTTGAATTAAATTATTAACAATTGAAATTGTATTTCGTTTGTGTAAAATATAAACAAATGTTATCACCTAAATTTAATTAAGTAGAATAATGAAATGTTCGTTTAAAAATAAAAAATAAAAACTCCGCTCTTTGTGGAGTCACACTCCGCATGCGGAGTGACCAATTTTTATTTTTATTTTTTTCTCGTGCTTCAATTTTATTTTACTTTTTTTACAGTACTAATAATAGTCTACGATAAACTCATAGAAAAACAAAATCATTTCTATCTTGTATATTTTAAAAGTGTGCAATACATTTAAAAATAATATTAACCAAATTTAAAAATACTTATTTTTAACACTAATCAAGTAAACGGTGGATTGCCTCTGAAAAAAAAAAAAAAAAGCTTCACGAATGAACAGTAAATGGTGGATTGCCCAACAAGCAAGAAAAGATTCAAAGTCAAAAATTGTGGGTACAGGTAGAAGGGAATCCATATTACCCTTAAAGCTGGATGAATAGTGGAGAATGAATATGGATAAATAGGATAAAAAAAACTTCACAAATGAACAGTAAATGGTAAAAAAAAAAAAAAATATTTCACAAATGAACGGTAAATGGTGGATTGTCTCTTTTTAAGATAACATGGATTATATTTTATGTTTTAAAATTTAAACTTTATATGAAATAAAAATTATTATAGAAAATGTCGAAATTGCACCTTACACTTGTAATAAGTTAAACGTTTCATTAGTCATTGAACTTATATTTTTCTCACATTTTACCCATTGAATTTTAAAATGCATTCGAATTGCCACCAAACTTTAACACGTTGCATTTCATCACTTACTCATAATGTTTCATAAGTTACTGAACTTTAAAATCCTTTTGAATAATCATTGAAATTTAACACGTTGCACTCCATTACTTACCCACCATATTTTATTGGTCACTGAATTTATACCTCCGTCATAATTTATTTACTGAACTTTAAAATGCTTTCGAATAGTCATTGAACTTCATAAGTAAAGTTGCTTTTCTATGAGATTCAATCTAGATAAAATAAAATAAAATAAATGTCAAATAGATAATGATAGTCTTAATCTAAGACAAGTATATTTATATTGGTCAAGAAGATGTAATCCTCTAGCCGTCAAAACTATGTTTAAGAGGACGGAATAATGCTATATTCAAATTGACATAAATCTTAATTCAAATTACAATTTTCCATTGCATCGAGAAAATAAAGTAGATTTTTTTTATTTGAATTGAGATCGTAGACCTAAATCATAAAAATAAAAAATTATATCTCAACTAGGCAGTGAAATTTCCGATTTATAGTCAATAATATTCATCAAAACTAACAAAATATAGTTTTTAAAGTTGTTACAAGGTAATTCAACAGGAAAGAATGATGTCGTCTTCATATATGGTATTTTATACTTCAAAATTTTCAAGTTTTAAACAATTGGATTCAATGAATAAAGTTCAATAATCACTTGGAAGCATTTTTAAAGTTTGGTGATTAAACGGTGACGAAGGTACAAGTTCAGTGACCATTGGAACATGGTGAGTGAGTATACTATTAAAAAACAATTAACGTATATTAAAAAACAATTCTTTGCCCATTTAGTTTCTATTTAATGAAATAATTATTAAAAAACAATTAACGTATATTAAAAATTTAAAAACTCTTAAACTTAATATTAATTTTTTGGTGTGTTTGAGTCACATTATTTTGAAAGAATGTATTCTGAAATAGTAAATTGATGGAGAATGTATGAGTGAAAAAGAAGAAAAATTTATTGATGTGATGAAAAATATTATTTTATTGAAAAATGTATGGTTGATAATGAGTAAAAGAATGAAAATAAAAATTTTAATGTGTACCAAACATGAGTTTTAAAAAATATGTATTTATAAAATAACTTATTATTTTTTAAATAGTATATATCTATATGAGATTTTATTTATTTTAATTTGATTTTTGGGTTAACCTTGATTTAATTTCGACCCTCTGTCCTCTTCCTTATTTGGGTTAATATCCGATTAGATATATTGATGAAATGCGATGAGTGAGTGATGTAAATGCAATGTTTTAAAATTCAATGACCACTCAATATTTTAAAGTTTAATAAATAAAATGTGACGAAGACACAAATTTAGTAAGTAATGAAACATTTAGCCCATATTTGAGTCATATTTTCATTTTCATTTTCCTACTCATTTTTAACCACACAATTTTCAATAAAATAGTATTTTCAATCACATCAATAACTTTTCATTCTTTTTCAACCACATATTCATCATCGCATCACAAAAAAATACATTCTCTCCTAAAAATGTGCATCAAATCCACTAGTAACTATTGATAAGTCATTTCATTATGCTATTTGGGTAAACTTGGCCCCTATTTTATAATTATTATTTGGGAAAAATAGANTTTTCAATAAAATAGTATTTTCAATCACATCAATAACTTTTCATTCTTTTTCAACCACATATTCATCATCACATCACAAAAAAATACATTCTCTCCTAAAAATGTGCATCAAATCCACTAGTAACTATTGATAAGTCATTTCATTATGCTATTTGGGTAAACTTGGCCCCTATTTTATAATTATTATTTGGGAAAAATAGATGTTTAAATAGTGACTTTTAAGAAAATGTGTAATTAAAAAATATATAAATTGAATTTTTATATAAAATATTTTATTGTATAAATATGCAATTAAAAATAATTACATGAAAAAAGGAGTTTAAAAATAACGGTGGTCAAACACGGAATTGATTGGCCATTTTTTCAATTCCTCTCCCCTTTCTCGTTCATTTTGCAAATATCATTTTTTTTTTTTTTTTTTCTCACCCAACAAAAAGGAAAATAAAACAAAACAGAGAGTAAGAGACGAGGCGATGCTTGGGTTCGAGAACTCTGGGAAGCTTTTGAGGCTGCTCCATGGCGGAGAAGAAAGGACTATTGAAGAGATCGTGTCGGATTTCAACACCATATTCCCTCCCTCTCTCCGCTTCTACGCTTGCTCCGCTCTCGAGTTACTCTTAGACCCTAAGGCACTTCTTCTCAACATTAGGGTTTTTCTTGTTATTTCTATTTTTCATTTCGCGTCAATTATGTGGTTTTTATATGATTCGAGCAAGGAATTCATATTGAAGTATTCGTATAACTATTCGATTTTTTGTACTTGATCACTTTGTGCTGAATGCTGTTCTATTATTTCGAGAAACCAATTAGACTTTATGGGTTTTGATTTCGTGACCTTAAAGGTGTATTTCTTTGGGTTTCATCATTTTGCTTAAACTTTATTATCTCAAATTGAAACTAACTCGTTGCAAGCGAGCTTGTGAATATATGGGTGAATGTAGCTTTGTGGTTCGCAAACTTTGGACGCTTCCATATTTAGGATATGGATGCACACCTTAGATAATTTTATGACAACTTCTAAGTGGCTTTTAAGACTACAGAGAGAGAAGGAAAAATGGCCCAAGTGTTTAGAACTGTTCTGAATGATTCCATATATTGTAAAACATTTTCATCAACTCTGGTAAACTTTTTGAGACTGAAGTTCTTAATCATTGTAATGTCAACCAATTCTTGACCCCCTGATTACGATTTCGATAGAGGGATAACCAGAAGATAGTATCAGAAGAGCTTAAAAAGGTATTTGTAAATGATTGCAATTTTCTTGTCTTGTAATAATGCTACCTTGTTTCTGGCTAAAGCTTGGTAACTCAACGGATCTTACCTATAATCGTATTTGTAGCCAGATCAGCTCGACAAAATGGTTGAGTTGGTTGAGTACTTAACTCGCCATCTCTACCAAATGTCAAGGCTCTCAAGTATAAGCTAAACAAGTCAACAAAAAGGTTGAGTTGAGTGATTATTAGCTTGACAAATTTGACAAATGTTGTGTTGGACGTGTTATAAGGAAGAACTATTTTTTACTTTGGCCTTTCGAAGTGGACTATTTTAAAAAACTCTTCATTTATTATTAGTATGTTCTACGAAAAATGAATGAATATTTTTTTCAATTGTTTGAACAAAATATCATTTAAATAGTTTTTTGACACACAGAATTTTGGCACGCACATGTTAGTTCTGCTTCCTACTTTTTTAGTGTCTTTTTAGCTCATCATTACCAAAAGTTTGTCAATATGCGACTGTTTTCAATTACCAGTCTGAAACAGTACAAGATGCAACGAAATGGCAATTTGCATTAAGTTCTACATTATGTTATTGCAGGAAAAAATCCTCAAGCCAACTGAGCGGTTGATCGCCTTTTCAATTATTCATCAGGCATATGCGTCCCAACTGCCTTCTTCAAACCCTTTCATTTCTAAGTTTGTCGATGTAAGTGCATTGCGTAAATTCACATACTACTGAAGGTGCTATATTAGATTATAATTTGCATTTCTTCATTCTTTATTATAATTTGTCAATCTAATTATGTAGGAACATAGTATACAGTCTTGTTTACAAATATATATTACCTTCTATGACAATCAGACCCATGAAACAAGGATGAAGAGATTAGTTTATGGATTTTACCACATTCCTCCTGATACAATTGAATTTTGTCTTTGACCTTCCATAACCACTGAGGCGAATGATTTGGACCAAGCTGTATCCTTAGTGGTGGCAGCTATAGGATTAGAGTGCGATTCCATGGTGACGGCTCCATGAGAATAGGTGGAAGTTGTAATAGCCCGACTTTTGTGCCAGAGTCGTTAACTTACGTATTGTTTGCTTCAGAAGAGTTTAAGCCCATCTTACCCCTCACTAATTCGAACCCATGACATTTCCCTTAAGAGACTTAAGTTGAATTCTGGTATCAATTGGACAAGTTAACTTGTATATTGTCCGCTCTTGAAGAGTTTAAGCCCTTCTTATCCTTCACGGAATTCTATCGCATCCTCAAGATTTCGAACCCATAATATTTCTCTTAAAAGAGACGAATTCTGGTACCAATTGAATCCCAAAATTCAACTCAAGTCTTTTTTAAGGGAAAGTCATGTGTTCGAATACTGGGAAACGCGACAGAAAGTCATGAGGGGTAAGAGGGTAGATGCTTTCTAGGCGGACAATATGTGAAAGAACGGTCGGGTACGGAACTAGTTGCCCAATTGGTCGCATGATTCAACTTAAGTCTCTCTAAGGGAGGTGATGAATTCGAATCCTGAAAAATGCGACAAAAGTCGTGAGGAATAAAAGAGCAGATGCCTTCCAAAGCGGACAGTACGTAAGAGAACGACCGGCATGAAGCTCGGTTCATTACAAAAATGCACATTTTTTATAACGACTGAGTCTCTATGCCCAAACCTTTATATTATACGTACAGTTAGCTTTGGGAAGACGTGTCCTCTCAAGCCTTTACGTATTTCTATTACTTTCCCATGATTCGACCCTTTAACATTTTCCTCAAAAATAATTTAAGTTGAATCCTGTTATCAATTGAGCGTTATACCATACGTATCGTCCGCTCTGGAAGAGTCTAAGTCCATATTGCCCCTCTCTTATACATTTGGTACCAAAATTCAACTTAATTCATTCTTAAGGAAAATGTCAAGGGAAATGTCAAGGGTTGAATAGATACATTTTGAAAGCGGATAGTACATACGATATAATGGTTTGGACACGAGACTCGGGTCGTTACAGAAGTTGTCGGATCTGGTGACTTGGGTAGTGGTTGCACAACAAAATTAGGATTTTCCTCATGGAATGGCAACCAAAGGTTAGAAAGAGGAGAGAGCATTTGGTGGATAACTGGTAACTAATTTGCTTTCTTCATCAAAAACAAATAATCGGAATGTGAACCTTGTACAGAAAGTCAAGCAATCACATATTCATGAACTTCTTGTATGACCAATACTTTTATGGGGAAACCCTTTTCGTTCTGCCGAGCCTTGTCCTTCTGTTCACTCAACTAACATCTCATGCCTGTTTCCTAGCTCTGGAAATATTTTGTTTATAGCTAGACGAGACCATGGGTAATGACATGGGAAAATATATAATATTAGTAACCTTTTATGCTTATACCTTTTTGTTCAACATATTATTCAATTTAGAACGCATGCATATGTTATTTGTAACAATTTGGTAGCAGAATTTACTTTCAGGTTGGGTGTAATTGAGACTTTATTTTTCTGATCAATTCACTTGCCTCACTTTTTAAAACTTGGCATTTTTTATGTTTTATTTAGAAAAAGCTTATCTATGTTACTGATTCATGTTCAAATACTTTAATTTATTTAAAATCGTCATTTGGTCATTGAGATCGTTTTCTAAGCATTTATGTAATTTTGCCTTCAATGTTGTGTCCATTGCAGGCAGCATCTGATGAGGAGGCTGAAAAATATGAAAGGGCATTTATTCTCCAATTGTTAGGCTTGTCCAGCTCTAAAAGTAGTGGAGAGGTCTGTCCACTGTTTCTTTATTTATATATATGGTTCTTTATTGGTTTACATTTTATTTAGATTTAAGCAATAATGTATTTCACTAGGTGGTGAATACCTCCTGTTTTATTTTTGCTTGTATGTCATTATTCATTAATTATGGTCCTTATATGAGATGTGTTTTTTAGTTTCTCGTCTAACAATTGTTTGAAATATTCATATTGCTATTATATTTTTACCTCTAATCATAACAGATAGATACTCCCTTGGCCTGGGGACATTAACTTGTATAAAATATTCATATTGGTATTATATTTTTACCTGTAATCATAACAGATAGATACTCCCTGTTTTCAGTGGTTGCTCCACCTATATTTCCATTATATGTTGTCCTTAAATAATTATTTCTTTCCTAAAATAGATAAGTATTTCTGCAAAATACGAATTATGTGATGCAATTAACAAGCACTGTTGGCATTATTTTGAGGATGAAATTGAAAAATTATATAAGATGCCCATTTGTTCAACTTTCACCTACAATGCAGTGCAAAATGGTAGCATCGAATTTCCATGGTGTTCATTTCTTTCTTTTCCTTACCTAATGTTTTTCAGCAGTCATGACTACAACTGATAATGGCTTGTTTCATGCAGCTTCTCAAGCAGTCAGCATCAGATTACATGAAATATTTTGACCTTTCATCACATGTAAGCTATCACACGCTGAATCTTCCATTCCGTGCCAATAGCTTTTGCTTGCAACTTGCTGTTCACATCAGCAGGCCTATGATGGGGTGACATCCATGATACTAGACTAAACTCGTTTTCATGTTTTCTTCGTATCTGTGATCACTGTATAAGTTAATTTTTTTTTTCTGCCATATATTCTTCATTTTGATTAGTTTTCCTGTCATGAACTTCCAGTCTTTTATGCAACGAGAGCAGTTGCAACAGCAATACTGTGGCACAACTCAGCCAGAACCATTTAAGTGTTTGTTCAAGGACAACGGTGTTAAAAATGTGATACCCCACCCTGATGTGCCCCACAGATGTGATAGCGATTCACCTGAGTATGACTCCTGCTAGTTATTTTATGAGGTCTTTTCTATTTCTGCTGTCTCTTCTTTATCTACAATCCGTTATGTTGGTATGGGGGGTTAAATTTCAGGTTTGACCTGCAACCTGGACTTAAACCTAAAATTGGATCCGGGGATAGAGATGAAACTCTAGCTGGATTGCTGCCATCTCTTTCATTGGAGGGATTAAGTCCTCAATGGATCAGGCCTATCCCACCGAGGCTCCCAATAATGAATGGAGAAGTAAGATCATGCAACTACTAGCAATCATTTGCCAACTGACAATCACTGTCTAGGTTGCAGAATTTATTTGTTTCAATAAATTTATCCTGGTTTTGCACAGCTATTGTGGCTCAACCCCGATATCAACCATGAGCTCTTATGGGACTATGGAATGTGCCTTGATACTAGCAAAGGAGCTGCAGTTAGAGATCTAATCGCAAAAGCATTGAAGGGGTCACTTTCTCCTCCCCAACAAGAGGTATATTTTCTTGTAGGTTTTTGGATATTAACAGCTTATTTGTGCATGAATTTCGCACAAAGTTGATGAGCTAAATTTATAGAAATTGAGCAATGTAATGAGATCGCAGACAGAACATTTTTAATTAAGTCACATTTGAGAAATTATGCTGGGAATGATTGAAATTTGAAAATAAATAAATAAGAGAGAAATTTGATGTTTGAATTATATAGAACTGAAATTTTTTCATTATCAACTATCTAATTCCCTTCGTAGAAAGATATTAAGAGTTTCTACTGATATTTTTCTTTAAATTTAGGGCACTATGTAGTCCTAAAAACAATCAGGAAGTTGTACTTTTTTTCCACATGAATTCTTATCATTACTATGAATTATAGTTCCAAATACCCTGTTGGAAATTGAGAGGGTCTGTATTATCATTTGTGCTTTGGTTGTGGGAAGACAGTATGGCTAGTTTATAAGTATTTGGCTGATCTTGACCTGTCAATATGAGTTTTAATATTTTGGGCTAGTTGGCTAGTGTCCAACTATATCGACTAGAAGATGAATTTTGCCCGGGTGGTGCTGTCACTACCTTGGTGGAGTTATCTACTCAAATGAGCCTGGACATGGATCCCGGATTGGACACAACTAAACTTTCAGAGTGGAGGAACATACCATGTCTCACATTGGTTGGGAGAGGATACAAAAACGACAAACCGTGCCTTCTAATAGCTTTGAAGTCAGCAATGTGAAACCTTTTCCGCTACTTTGTTCTTGTTGTTGCTGTATCTACTAAAAAATCCAATGAAACTAGATATTTAACGACCACAATATGTTAGTTTGATCTACCCTCTCTTCTAATATGTTCTTTGGAGATCGGATTATTTTCAAGAACACGAGTCTCTTTAGGTCTAAGCAACTCATGTCTGAACTTAGGCATTCTTCCCAATCACTATCATTTCCACTAATTGATGTATGTCCTCTGATTGATGCATGTCAAATCTTAATCCTATGTTGCATACGTGTAGGAACATATGTAAGAATATAGGCCTAATCAGTTGACTAGTCAGCAAAACGAATAAAGCTCTCTCTCACGATCTACTTAAGGTGAAGAAGCAAGTGGACAACTAAGGAAACAAATGTGTTAGCTCTGAAAAAGCCTAGAAAAGCCATTACTCATCAGAAAGATCAAGCCGAGCAAGTAATATGCCATACATGAGACAACATGGTCCTGAAGTCGACATTATACAAGTCTGTTTGTAGCTTGACTAAGCTGATCTCTAACAGAAGAATCACGTATCACAGGAACATAATCTAACAAGATGTGTTGAAGATTTTAGGGTTTTGATAATATGAACACTAAATATAGAGCCCATGTTTGTATCCCATTCTTTCGACACTCTTTTTTCTATATACTCATTTTTAACCACATATAAACAATAAAATATTCTACACGTATATTAAAACTTTTTCCTACTCTTTAACCACACATTCTCCAAAAATTCATTATTCAAAACTATGTTTTTCCAAAAAATGGCCACCAAACAGGAGCAAAATGCTGCACGATTTTACCTAAGTCCAAACAATAGATGGGACATCTCGTTTACCTAGACAGGCCTATAAATACTCTCTAAGGCCTCCCCGCAATGAGGGTAAGAATGTATGCATTATCCTAATACAATCTTAAATGATGAACAGAATCCCTTTCAAACTATTTTTTTTTTCTTATTGTGCCTTCTATTGGAGAATTGATCGTCAGAGTACTCTCAACCTTCTCCCCCTGGGTTTGGCCAAGCACACTAATCAGGTCCTGTTTTGTAGGTAATCAAGTGAGTTTGTGTTCACGCAGTTGACACGAAGATCCCTGTTGATTTTTGACATCGACATATATATTCTCACTTTATCTTATTTATCCTATTATTCACGAACCTCAATCTTATCATTATCATTTTCACAGTTCTAATAATGTGAGAAATGAGCTTTTAACCTTGTAAGATGTTGCTATCCTGTTGAGTGAGGATAACTTCCCTTATTTATAGGACTCAAGTAGCTCTCG
>CAIGRF010029219.1:0-23617 GCA_903798235.1 Fraxinus ornus
TTCGCATTTTTTCTTCTCCTACTTTGTTTTGGACTCAGTTTTTGGCATCCTACTTCATCAACAACTCTACCAAGAGGTCTTGGACGTCCCCTACATGTTTTCTATAAATACTAGGCTCTTCTATACAATTTATAGTATCAGAACATTAATAATGAGCTTGTCCACTCTCCAGAAATACTTTTTGGGCGGTATCATTTTTTCTGCAATGTAAAACCCTTGGAGGTCATGTGGAATCTAGAACATTGTTGCAAAGGTTCATCTACCAGTATCCAGTTCTTCAACAGTCTTAGCGCTCATTAAGAAATTTTAATCGGAGACTTCAGGTGCCACAAAGGTCTATAAATTGGTGGACACTGGAAATTAATGCCAAAGAATATATATGCTTATCTTTTGTTTTTTTTTTGCTCTTTGTTTGATGATAAATACCAATGACTAGAAAATCATTTGTATATTGCATATACTTTCATGAGTTATCCTAATCAAATAATCACTTGATTTTATCTCACCTGAAGTACTTATCTTTGGTTTCATTCTTTCCTATATTCTACGTTTACTAGGGATTAAACATGCCACTAGTACCTTTTGGAGTAGCACAACCAGTAACAGTTGGACATGAAGCTCCAATCATGGCTATCCCCTTATCTTGTATTCAGGGACGGAGCCAGCCCATCCAACTAGGGGGGTCCCAGAGTTGAAGGGGTGGGGTCCGCGGGGGTTCGGGGGCAGCGCCCCCGAATTCTTTTTTTTTAAAACATTATCTGTTAAAAGGAGGTAAATTGGTAATTTGTGATAGAGAAAAGAAACAAAGGAAGATAATTAATGTACGAAGACGTAACAAAAAAATCAAGAAACGTATAAAAGAAATTTACACGCTCTTTTGAAATACTTCTCCATACCCTGAGAGTGAGATAATTGATAAACAATACAACTATACAAATTACAAACACTGAAACAAAACTACTTCTAATTTGCAAAGCCAAATCAATTGCCAGGAGTAGACTTCTAATTAGCACAGCCAAGTGACTTCTAATTTGCAAAGCCAAACAAGTAGAGACTCACCAGAGCCTGCCAGCCTGCCAGGGGATTTTCGAACCAGTCAACCAGCTAGGAAGATTTCCTGTATTAGAATTTACGAAGTAGTTGCTTAGTAATGCTTAAAAAATCAAATTCAGCTCATTGTATTTTAGCCAAACGTGAAAGCAGGAAAGGAATCAGGAAAATTACCAATGTTGAAAGGAATCAGCAGGAAAGGAATCAGCTCACTCTCGCTGTATTCTTCTCTCTTTTCTCCACCAGCATTGCGTTGCGTTCTTCTGCATTGGTGAAGCCGAGAATGAGTGGAATCAGTTGGCTGCACAACACTCGGTTGGCGGAATCAGCAGGCGACGAGGGCGAGCGAGAATTGAAATGGGGAAGACGGGTGAGATACTGAGACGGGGGGTTTTCATTTGGGGATTGGGCTGGGCCTGGCCTGGCTTCGTGGGTAGTAGTGGGTATAGTTATAGTATATTTGGATCAAATTTTGGGCTTTGTTGCATATAAATTTTAAAAAATTGGTAAATAAAAAATAATAATAAAAATAATTTTTTTTTTCCAAAATTGAGGGGGGTCCGGGCCCCCCCCACCTCCGCCCCTGCTTGTATTACCCCAGAAGGTTTTAAACTTGAAATAGCTGACAATCATGTGGTAAGATCTTAATTAAAATATTTTACATTTTTCGTATTTATAATTTTGTTAGAAAACATTTTCATATTGTTTTGATTCAAAATTTCTTACCTCAGACTGGCATTTTCACAGATAAATACTAATGAATATTTACGACTTCTTTGCTATTCCTCTTATGTTGTTGTTGCTATAGAAAAACACTTCATAGGTTTATTTGTAGCTTTTTCTCCTAGTTTTATAATGTTACGTTGTATGTCCCTTCTTTGTTGTGGTTTGATTCATAAGAAAAGTCTATCCCATGGTCCTTTTCATTGGGTAATACATTTTGAACATGGTGAATTTCATTTTTGTTAATATACTTGGGGTTGAGAATCATGTCTTTATTGTTCTAGTTAAAACCTTCCCCAACTTTCCTTTGGAATTAACAACTACATAGTCCTTAATTTATTATAAAAGATATGTATCCAAGGAATACTATGTATTGTCTCTATTATCTACCTTTCATGTTACATTGCATTTATTTGCATTTGCTACTTGCAATAATAATTTGGCTGCTGCAACCGTTTATTTCCTTGTGGTGTTATCAGACTGGCATGCATAATTTACAAAGAGGTTTGCATACTGTAGGAATACACCAACTTTCCCTTTCTGAGAGGAAAGAAAATTGGTACATCCGATCTCTAACGCACAGCAACGTGGGCAAATATGATCCGGTAATCTTATTATATATAATACTATTCCTGTAATCAGTTAGTATATTACTGTTAAATGTGGCATTAATTTGTAATCTTAGGAAAATAAATAAAGTTACATGAATGGAAGAAAATGTATCTAGGAAAATACATAATGCAAATTCATGAACTATTAGGTGTCCACTTATATTCCGATGTCTCTACAGTTATCCATGTGGTCCTATAAACAGATATCATTCTTGTAGTCTCATGGTATGAAAAAAAGAAGTAAAAAAAATATAGAGTGTGCCGTAGCAACTCAAAAAACTATCAATAAAAATTCAAGTTTTTCTTCAACACTTCGTTTCCGCACTAACAAATTTGGTATCAGAGCCAAAACTTGTGATTGCATTTTTTGTGGCATAATAATCATCTGTCTACAACAATTTTTTTCATGGCTTCAATTCAAACAGCTTCGTTGTTTACATATTCTTCGAGTCAAGTCCCAATCTTCGAAGGCGAGCATTATGAATACTGGAGCTCCCAAATGCAAACTTTCTTCAACTCCTTGGATCTTTGGGATGTCATTGACGATGAGAAGTACGAAGAACCATCCGAAGAAGATGAAGATTACGAAAAATTGCAAAAAGAATTTAAAAGAAAAGATGCTACAACATTTCTTACATTTTATAACACTTAAATATAGCATTCTTATGAATAATGCTATAAAATAAAAATATTTTTTATCCAAATATAATACAATAGCATTTATTTAAAGGCCCATTAAATTTAGAGCCCTAAATTTTTTTTCAACATTTTACCCAAATATTGGCTCACTTTTTAAACCCTATTTTCCTTTCTTCTCCATTCATTCTCAAATTATTTTCTTCAGCAAATCAATTCTCTGCATCAAGAGCTCGGGGCCCTATGGACAGATATTTAGGCTGGACAACTTTGTTTTTGGTCAGTCCGGGCCTGGAAACAACTGGGCTAAAGGTCACTACACTGAGGGTGCCGAGCTTATTGATTCTGTTCTAGACGTTGTCAAGAAGAAAGCTGAAAATTGTGATTGCCTGCAAGGTACTCGTGTTTTTGTTTCTATAAGATATATCACATTTAGCCTTTGCATCTTTTGTAACCCATATAATATATTAGAAAATCTGACTGTATGCCTTCATGTCTGTTCTCTTTTACCCGCCAGGTGTTTGACTCATCGTTTGTTAGAAAAATTAATGTATTGGGTTACTGTGCATCAATGGCTAGCACACACACCAAAATCATATTTTAGCTTCGTGTCTGACGTGATTCGTGCACTATGAGTAATTCGCTTCGTGTTTCTAGGAGAAAGATGTACTTGAAGATACGGAGTCTTTATCGCGAGAAGAGTTAGGGCGTCGTATTGCTTCTCGATGGACTGGCGAAATGGCTGAGCAACAAACCAAAGAGGTTAATACCTCTAAAGATAACGATCCTCAAAACCACGATGAAACGCTTGATGATAGCCATGATGAGGAATATAGTGGCTATGACTTCGAAGACATTGATCAGAGGTATGATGATGATGATTACAGTGAAAACCAGTCTGAAGAGTATGAGGGAGAGGATCTTGAGGATTCTAGTTCTTCATACAAACCTAAGTCAGATGATGAATTATACTTGTCAGGTGTTTTATTCACTGTCAACTCTTGACATGGAAGCATACATGTATTTTCCTTGTTCTTCTCCACAGCTACAACTTCTAGTTAGCCAATGAGTTACTCATATTTGATTCAAATTGTTTAGATATAACTGGTATGAATAGCCAATCGTGGCTGGAGAAGATACAGCAAACTGTGAGAAGCATCTTTCAGGCTGTCAATTTTTTACAGACTCCTGTGGATATATCTGGTACCAGTAGAGAGTTTATACTCCGTTCACTTTAGAACAGGAGCCAGTTGGATACTGATGCTTTTCCTGTTTTCCATTGTGTATCTGCAGACGCTGCATGTGTACGCAAAGAGTACGACGAATCCAGTTCAAAGTTATCCAAAATACAGTCCAGGATATCAAGTCTCACACACAAGCTAAAATATGATTTTGGTGTGCTAGCCATTGATGCACTGTGACCTTTTCTGCTTTTTCTCTTTGCATCTTTTGTTTTTCTTGAAATGACATCTTCTACCAGAACCAAACTATGTAAGAGGTATAATGGTTTGAGTGCATCCAGGTTTGTTCAGGTAGTAAGCAAATATTCAGAATGGGAACGTTAAAATGGGCTGAGGCCTACTTCTACTATGACTTGTATTAAAAATATGTTGGTACCACGGTTGCATTGTGGTCTGACCAAGCTATGATGGAGTAAATATCATAGATAATGAGGTAAAATTTTGTATTATCATATCTTCGGTCTCTAATTAAATTTATTACTTTTTTACTTTACATTATTTTTATAATCTAACAAGTTGTTTAACTTTGTTAATTTTCAGATTTAAATGCATCATTGGTTGAATGTCTTCTCAAAACATGTTACAAGAGTTCAAGAAATTTTCTTTTCAAGAACTAGAACAAGATGGTTCCAATTTGATTTTGTGTACTGAAATTTCAATCATATACTGCTGTTAGTATTAGTAATTGATGTGTAGATGAAACATGTCTAAATCTTTGTATTGAGTAGCTAAACTTGTGTATTTTTACGAAACAATATTGGTGCGTGTTTTGTAATTTAATATTGGCCAAATTATTGTTGTTCATATCATGAATGCTATTTAATATATATGTATATATTACAGTCATGAAATGTTGTTGAAAGTATATGCATTGCATTCAACAAATGCTACAAATTTTAAACTTATGATGGAAAATGAATGCTATTGAAGATGTAACTATGTCAATTAAAAATGCTATTAAAACCAAAATTATAACGGAAAAGAATGATATTAAAATAAAAAAGATTGCACGAAAAGAATGCTATAAATACTAAAATTATGACGATAATAAAATGCTATTTTAAAGTTTTTTTATAACACTTTATAATAGCATTAAACAAATGTTATAATAGAGGTACGACTTTTAATAACACCACCTACAATAGCATTCCAAAAAATGCTATAGAACATGATAGATGGCATTTTTCGCAAAGACACACTACAAGAAAGTCTCTTCCAAGATAGAATTTGAATTCTTCCACCATGCTTTTACTTGTACCAAAGTAGATAAGATCATCCACATGAAGACACACTACAAGAAAGTCTCTTCCAAGATTCTTGACATATAGAGATGATTCACTCGTGCTTCGATTGAACCCATTTTGGATTAAATAGCCATTTACGTGGATGATCTTATCTACTTTGGTACAAGTAAAAGCATGGTGGAAGAATTCAAGGAAAAGATGATGAGAGACTTTGAGATGAGTGACTTGGGTCAAATGAAATATTTTCTTGGCATCCAAGTCAAAAAAAGCCCAGGAAGAATCTTTCTATCTCAAGAGAAGTATATTGATGATCTTCTAGAAAAATTCAGCATGAGCCAGTATAAGCCGGTCTCTACTCCAATGAGGCCGAATGAAAAATTACAAGTCAATGATGATGCTGAAAAAGTAGATGCTACACTCTACCGAAAGTTAATTGGTTCACTCATCTACCTCAATACAAGGCCGGATATCACTCAATCAGTAAGTTTACTTTCCAGGTTCATGAATGAACCAAGAAAGAATCACTTGCAGAGGCAAAAAGAATTTTGAGATACCTTAAAGGTACAAAAAATCAAGGCATTGAGTTCAAAAAGGAAAATAACTTCAAACTTACAATACCCAGACCAGGAAACCTTAAAAAAGATTTGACAGGTACTACACATACCAACAAGATGCACCTTCTTTTTCGAAAGTTTTCTCGGGGAGCGTGCGAGTGAGGATAAAGTATGCTGAAAAAATCCATGTTGTTACAGTAGAGACAGTACATCGTCAATTTAACGGTCGGAACAGCCTGTTAAGTGGGACCTGGGTCGTTACAAATGGTATCAGAGCCCGGTTCCCAGCTGAAAATCGGGAACTAAGTACTATGCGGGACAAAGTACTACGCCATAGGCGGGAGCCACCTCTTGAACCCGTAGGATTCACCTCTAGAATCCCAATGCCTGGCAACGGATCATCAGATGGATCAAGCGCGACGTGTCTAACGAGCGGTGATTGTAATACCCAGACCAGGAAAACTTCAAAAAAAAATTGATAGGTACTACTCATACAAACAAAGTGCACCTTCTTTTTCGAAAGTTCATTGTTAGAAACTCCACAGTTAAGCATGTTTAGCTTGGAGCAATTCCATAATGGGTGACCCCTGGGAAGTTTTCTCGATGAGCGTACGAGTGAGGACAAAGTATATTAAAAAAATCCATGTTGGTACAGTGGGGACAGTACGTCGTCGATCTAATGGTCGGGACAGCCCGTTAAGTGGGACTCGAGTCGTTACAAAACTTTTTGGCTACACTGACAGTCATTGGGCAGACTCAATTGTTGACCGCAAAAGTACATACGGCTACATCTTTTGTCTTGGAACAAATATTATTTCATGGAGTTCGAGGAAGCAAAAGTTATAGCACTATCGTCTGCAGAAGCGGAATACATTGCAGCTACAGATGCTGCTTGTTAAGTAGTTTGGCTTAGAAAGATTCTAAAAGACTTGGTGTTTGCACAACAAGAGCCGACAATATGTCAGCAATTGCTATGATAAATAACCCAGTATTTCATGCCAGATCGAAGCATATTGAACTACGTCATCACTTCATTCAAGATTTGGTAAATCGAGAAGAAATTTGCCTGGAATTCATCAACACAAATGATCAGCAAGCAGACTTTTTGACAAAGGCAGTCACATTTGACAAGTTCGACAAGATCAAGAAAAAGCTCAAGATTACAAATTAAGAGGGGGTGTTAAATGTGGCATTAATTTGTAATCTTAGGAAAATAAATAAAGTTACATGAATGGAAGAAAATGTATCTAGGAAAATACATAATGCAAATTCATGAACTATTAGGTGTCCACTTATATTCCGATGTCTCTCTAGAGTTATCCATGTGGTCCTATAAATAGAGGTCATTCTTTTAGTCTCATGGTATGAAAAAAAGAAGTAAAAAAATTATAGAGTGTGCCGTAGCAACTCAAAAAACTATCAACAAAAATTCAAGTTTTTCTTCAACACTTCGTTTCCGCACTCACAATTACTTCATGACATAAGCATAGTAAATATGATATTATTCAGTTTTGTTCTTTGTTATTTAGAAACGCTTGCCCGAAAAATGAAATAGCTAGAAAAAGTTAAGGCCAAAGTTTTTTTTTTTTTTTAATGCAACACACAACGAATGCATTGGCGAGGTTTTTATGTCACTGCTTAGGCTGAATGGGGGATTAGAAGTACCCCTAAAACGTTTTATATACAGGATGGTTGATGGTTATGATTGACTCGTGGCTGTGGGCAGTTGTCTTACATTGGGTGATAGAAGGGTAAGATATTGTTTTGTGTACATAGAAAGACATAATGAAGTAAAAATGCTAATTAATTAGGAGCATAGCTAAGGTCTCCCTAGTCAAGTTGCTAACATAAGAAATTAATAGTCAAATAGATTTTCCAAAACCACCATGATATTGTGAGGTGATGTACACAGTTGTTTCCATGTATTAATGTGTTCAATATCTCCATGATGAGCCCTGGAAACATGAATTAGAGCTTTGTTGGGATTCTATTAATGTCTACATTCTATTGCAATTACAATTTACATTTGCCTTAGTTGAATCTGTTTCAAGCAAGATACATGTACAAACATTTTCCCTAAAGGCTAGGGATGATTGTGTCTATAGACTAATTTCAATTCAGATTGAAGTGTGGAAATTTCTCAATGAAGTAGGTTATAGTATTATACAGATAGCAAAACTGTTTAAAACAAAACCTGCACTGCTATGTAATGGTTTCTAGGTTATTAAAAGTAGGCCTTAACGTACGTGAATAATGTTTGTGAAGAATGAATATTGTTTACGTTATGTTTTCGAAGAATTTTGAGATCATTGGATGAAATGTGGAAATATAGATATCCTATTTCTATACAACTTAAAGGTTGATGACCAGCATACTTAAGAATTGAATAAAGATCCAAGAGCACATTTATAAATAGATTGAGGGCATTAATTGCCCAAGAAAAAGCTTTTTATGACTTGGCAATATGCATGTGTGCTTTTAATGAACACCTTGTTCTCTTTTCTGTTTATTTCCTAGTTGCACTGATTAGCCTCCATATAATAATACATCATGTATAATTTCACACTTTCCAAAGAGTCATCGGTCAAATCAGTATTTTATAATTGTGCTCATAATTTATAGTCTCATTTAAACCGGTTAATGCTTTATGAACAGTGGGTGCTGGCTATAGTACAATGCTATGGCAGTGATGTAGTTTAAAAATCTCAGGTTAAAATTCTTTTCTTACAGAAACCATGTTAATTCAAATGTGGTTTCATTTCAGTATTATGTCCATGTGAGAACAAACAAACAGTTTAGATCTCTAAAAGAAGTTTATGACTTCGTGATGCACGGAAAGCTTCCAATTCGTAATCCCAAAGGAAAAAAAGTAAGCCTAGTTACGGTATTTCAGAATATGATTTTCTAATATATAACTTGTTACTGTCATTTATGAATATATTCAGCCATCATTTTCCTTTTGTACTTTCAGGGATCTGATCTCTCTCCTAGGATCTCTGGAGACAAACAAAAAAGGATCCAAGGAGACACATTGATTAACAAAGTTGGAGTTGGAATCTACAATTTGACAAAGGAAAAAATCCTTCGAACTGTGACAACACCACCAGCAAGCAGTTCTGCAGACTCGAACAGTAGTAATATTGGTACTTGTAATGCGTTGAAAAGCAAAACCATGTAATTAATTTCCAAATTTCTTCTTTATATATTCTACAGTCTCTCATACTTATTCTGTTACAACCCAATTTTATTTAGTCAAAGTCAAGGTCAATAAGGACTTAATTGGAATAAATTATTTTTTGGGTTTTATGTTATTATTAGAAATATATGAGGGTCTTAAATGGATTATATTTGAAGTGGAGTACTTACTTATATGACATTGAAAGTTGAGGGACTTATTGTGCAAAATCTCCACCACTTTGACATTTCGGGGGTGTTTGACACCCATTTTAGTAGAAAATGTGTTTTTGAATAGTGATTATTGGAAGAATATGTGGTTAAAAAGTAAGGAGAATTTTTAGGTTTATGTATAATATTATTTTATTGATAGAATGTGTGGTTGAAATGAAGAAAGAGAAAAAAAATGAAAATGAGAATGAAAAAAAAAAATTGGTGCCAAACGGGGGCTTCAACACATTTCTCTCATTTTCTCACACCCTCACGTAGAGAACAACCAGAAAATCGGGCAGAGAAGAAGAGAAGGATAAAAAGGGAAGAAAGGGAAGGAAAAAGGAAGAAGGGAACTTTATTTTTTTTGAAGAGATAAATGATTATTTATGTTGGATTTCTAGGGTTTTTAAAAATTTCTAATGAAGGGAAAGGATTGTGATTTCTAGCTCAAGTTTCTTGTTTTGTTAGCTTCCATTTGATTCAAGGTAAGTTATATCATTTTTGGCAAACCCTAGAATTTTAAATTGGGTTCTTGAATGAAGATGGTTTGTGGTAGTAAAATACTCATTTGAAAGAATGTATCGATGGAACAAGATGAAAAAGTAACGGTGGAAGTATGATTTCAAGTTTTCATTAGATGGAAGATGGATACTTATTTTATGGTTGTGATGGAAGTAAATTTGATAATTACATGCTAGCGAAGGAACTAGAAAGTGTAATTAGTTCCATTTGATTAAAGGAATAATTTGTGAGATTTAGTCAAGTAACGAGAAAATTTAGTTTAATTATTATTGCATTCGATATTAAAGGTTTCTTGGTTCGATAGTGGTTAAGTTGGTTATTCATATCATATTTCAGGTGGTGACGAACAAATTGGAAATATTTATCAGCCAGTCTAGCCTATAGCTCGTACTCTATGAGTGAAAAAGTTACTTTTTCAGAAATAAATATTTATTGAATTTATAATATATCAGAATATTAATTATTTCATATACTTGGTTTAACAGCATGATTTTAGAATCAAACGGATTTTATAGTCAATTCTTTTAAAGTTAAATTCAGTTCATTGAAATCAATTCTCTAGCATGTTTAATTCATATTACATATTTCAGTATATTTAAATTATTTTAAAAACCACCAGAAAGTACCCAGGTGATTTTACCTCAGTCTGCACCGGTGTGAATGTGTTTCCACAGTGTATGACTTCATATAGTACAATCAATTATGGTGATTTTACCCGCTCTTCACTGATGTGAATGTGTTTCCACAGTGTATGACCAGATTATCAGAGGTCTTTGGGACCACTATCGTACACACATAGGCTTTGGGCTATGTACTATGGTGATTACCCTTTGGGACAGCTCTGCGTACGTATGACCAGATTATCAGACTTGAATGGTTTTGCCTTGTACATCGAGATTACTCTGTAATGAGTAAGGCTATTCATTGGGTATTTATTGGTGTAACTTTTTAGTATATTATATTATGTTTATTCAGTTGTGGATTCATAGATTTTCAGATATTAGATACTAGTTCATTTTAGGATAAAGAGTAAGAATATATGACTTAGCATGTTCCAGTTCTAAACAGATGATCAGAATTTAGAATTTCTTAAAGCTGTAAGAAATTAAATTAGATTTTTCAGTAAATATGTATAAATAGAAAAGTACATGTAATTGCAATTTATCCATTCACTAAGTTACAAGCTCATATATTTTGTCATATTTTTCCTATCAGGAAGTTGCTGAATTTGAGATACTTGGAAAGTGTGCTGTAGTTAGAACCTGATTAACCATCATTTAGTTGCACAATCTTAATCATATCATAGTATGTAATATATTTTGGGGACTCATGTTATTAAACGCTTGGTCTTATATTTTGTTAATGTGCACTTAGTCAAAGGGTTGTAAAATTGATGTAACGCATGCTTGTGGACATGATATTTGGTAGTAGAAGTACTCAGTCTAGTCTAGTTTCATTTTGTTTTAGTATTGGTGGAACTGGTGGTTTCCAAAATATTTGGTGTGGATGTTTTTATAAGGTTTTGTTGATTTTCAGGTTGGTTTTGTCAAAATTATAGGGGGAACTCTGCCAAAATTTCTATAAAAACATTGTAGTCATTAAATAGTCAATCAATCATAAAATAGTCTATGTGGCCTTGGTGGTGGGTCCAGCATCTAGCTGGAATTCATCATTGGCGCACGCCACGTCTGGGTCCACTAGGGTGACTCGAAGTGGGGTCGTGTCATATTGTCTATATTTGGTATTTATATTCAGAAAGCAAGAAAAGAAAGAAGGTTGAAGAATCTTCGATTCAACGAATCAGTGAAGAAAATTCCTCGGAAGGCAATCTCAGTGATGAAAACCCGACATCTTGTACAATCTTTATGATATGGAGCCAAAACAAAAGAAAAAGTAATGTCTCATTTTATGTGGATCATGGATGTACTGATTTGTCTTTATCTTTTTGATGTATTTTAAGAAATATGATGATGTTAAGCAACTTCGAAACTTGTTACTGGAGCCCATAAATTCTAGCTTGGTTTTTGTCCAATTGTATGGTACCATTTTCTTTTTCGTTCATCTGTGTTTTTTATCCTACTTGGAATCGCCTCCCACCATTTGCTCATCCTTTGTTTGCTTAATTTTCCCTCATATTTGGCTGTGGCTAACCTTTTGTTTTTAGTTTTTTACTTTCTTTTCTATTGGGACAAAGTAGTTTATGCATCAATCCAAAGCTACAAAAATGTTTTATGAGGAAAAAAAAGTTCGTCGAGCACCACATGGCTATATCAAAACATTTGAACACTTGCCCTGAATCGACTTCGAGATCCTAATTACTCTGATGAATACCTACAAAAAATAGATAAATGGGAGATAGAAGAGAAAGCTAATTATAGAAATATCTCTTGAAGATTTATTAATTATTTAACTGCTCACGGGTTTCTTCATGTGCATGTGTTGTCTTGAAGGAAGAGAACTCAATAATAATTCATTGAATGTGTGGATAAGCACTATAAATGACATTTGAAAAGAATTTATGAACAATTTAATTTAAAAATAAAAATAAACAGGTGGTAGATAAGTGAATACTTCATGTAGGCCTATTGAAATGTGCACTAGAAGTTTAACTAATTATAAAATAATTTATAAATTTTTCCAAACGAATACTTAATTGTCATTTAAAATGTTTAATGTGCATTAAATATTGAGTAGATTACAACGAATTAAATGCATGTTTGACTAAATTAAAATATTTAGGTGATTTTAAATTTTAAGTCCCATAATTTGTGTGGATAATAAGTTGGTAATAAAAAGTATATTAGACCACAAGTGGTAAAATTATAGTTGCTTCCCAAACTATATAGTAATTGTTTTATTTCTGAATCAGCAATGCAACTTTCTAAGTGATCTGTTTTTGATATACACATAAAATAAAGGCCTTATTAACCATTTGTGATAAAAACATTTAGGGAAACAAAGGAGAAATTAAATCAATCTTTCAAGAATCACATTTTATGCAAACCAACATCTCTCGAATTATTATGACAAAAATCCATTGAAGCAAACTATAACATACATATCAATCACAATCTTGACTGAATTAACCTGATTCCTCAATTCCATGTTTCTCACATCTCAGTTTGTTCACCTCCGCTTCACCATTTGGTAACGTGCTTTCTGCTTGTGCAAACTGTTTTCTCTCTGCTACAAAAGCTGCATCAGCAAATGCCTGTTCCAGTTCCTCGATCAGATGACTTCTCCAGCTCTTGAATGTGTCTGTTTTGCCTTTAGTAATCTGTTTTATGGCAATACAACTATTCAACACGTCCAAATTCATCTGGATTCTTCAAATTAATAACCTACACGGGCACCTGAATATTACAGTTCTCTGCTAATTTCGTCATTTTATCCAGCTCCAACACTTATAAATTATTCATGGCCCGTAGAAGGGGTAATTGTGATGCCATGTTGTTGGAGGAGATAGTGAGGTTGAGCTGGTGGAGGACGCCCAATGTTTTCTCGATTGATTGGTAACTAGGGTTAAGTTTTGTTTTGAATATTTTGCAGGACTTGTGGCAACGGTGGATGAAGATTCCATAGGGTGTATGTTATTACATTGTGTAATAGTTATGCCATTCCACTACACCAAAAATTACCTTTCGGAACGGGCAAAAAATGTTGCAAATAACCTTTTGCAACGGTCGCACGTCTGTTGTGGGATGCAATGTTGCCGTAGAGTCTCTCGTCTTTTGCAACGTTCAGTGAATGTTGCAAAAAACCTCATTTGCAACGGTCTTTGAATGTTGCAAATAAGGTCTTTTGCAACGGTCGTTGAACGTTGCAAATGCTCTTTTTTGCAACGTTCAGAGAACGTTGCCGTTGCGGGGTTTTTTTTTTTAAATAACAATTTATGCAAATTGAATGGCAAAATTGAAAATGACTCCTTATGAACAAGTTTTGGAATTGCATAAAAATTGATAATTTCATTACAAATTTTTTAATCCATACACTTGAACATTACATCAAAGAGCTGTATCAAGAAGATTAAAAATTCACAACAAACATTTTAACTGGATGAAAGATGCTACCAACATCATCTAACTTATCAAGCTATAAAGAAAACGTACAACAAGAAAGTAAACCGTCCTCCACGTTCCCTCTCTCTCATTTCAGTTGGCTTCTTCCTATTCTCCTCAGCTTCAGCAGCATCAACAGGGTCCATCTAATAGACTTTCCAGATTCACCTGTTGAAGAAAAACCATCATATTATTCATGGCAAGAGCAAGTGAGCAAGCAGGGATATTCCATTAGAGCTAAAACCAACCAAAACCAGAGTTGGCTGCTATTAGTCACGGTACAAAAACAACATAAAATTACAGGTTACAGTCCTTAATAAAACTAAGCAATCAATTAATAGCATTGTAATAAGACATAGCTAACTGTAAAAAGCAAGTAGACTCGAGTCATATAGCAAGCAGTCTCACAATATTGTGTTCTCTAATTGATAAACAACTACTTTCTCAGCTACATCTCCACCCTTTGTATCCCTACTCAGCTGCACGAACAATAACAAATTAAAGAAACCAGTTTCCTTGGAGTGAAACATTTCACAGAAGAGTAATTGCTCATAGGCAGTCCTGCGGTCAAATACATACAAATACATACAGTAATATTATATTCTCTGGATGCATTCATGAAATTGTATAAAGGACAATGCAGATAAGAATATTTCGATAAAGAGCATATGTTGACAACTTCAGAAATAGGAAAAGAAAATAACATGTATCTATAACGTGTTGAATGGTTAAGTTATAACAGAGTAATCAAGAAGCATCTTCAGTCATCTTATCACTCAAAAGTAGAAAGAAATCAAAACAGAGTATCTTACAATAAAATAAATATACTGCACTGTTACAAAAGTAAGAAGACTAAGCATAGAAAACACCTTCATTATGTTCCAAGGTGCACTATAAGCAAAAGGGAATTTAGCTCAAAAGGGAAATTAAATTAACATGACAATTTTTTTACATGATGTGGAGGTAGCAATCATTATTCTGATCATTAAGGAGTTAAGATGAAGGAAAGATTTCAGGGAAGCAAGTGATCCCATTGAGCTGAAAGCAATTAGGTAAATTTGGCCCATCTCTTAATAGAAACTAGAACAAAGGATAATAACCTCTATGTAAACTTCAAACACAACAAATGTCTAACCTTTCTGCTTCATACCCAAAAATTATGTGGCTAGATCCTTAACAACTACAATCTATGTTAGTTTTGATTACTCTTCCCTTTTCTAACCTATTCTACTCGTATTGTGTCACTCTTATGAATGCTTCTTATAGATCTGGTCCCTGACTCGTGTCTATAAAATCCGCAGGTGCTTACATGGTAGTAAACATTATAATTGAAATGGTAAGGATGAAGCTGGAGGGATCAGATAATGAAGGAATTAGCAGTCTTGCAAAAGATCTCGAAGAGCCATTAGAATCTGTAGAGCTAAGAATGAATATAACAGAAATCATTGAGAAAATACACCCCAAAATCATCAAACAGACACAAAATCAGCTAAAAAGGAAGAAATTTGCAAAACCTACCAGTATCAATACCCATCAGCAAGCTTCGAGTGCTCAGCCTCAACTCCCTCCTCGAGCTCTTCGATTTGCAAGTTTTCGAAGTGGTTATGGTCTTTTTCAGTCTCGGAGTCATCATCTTCGTCTCCATCATTTTCTTCTTCCAAAGAGAAGAAGTCGCCTAAAGAAATGAGGCTGTCGCCTGGTCGCTGGTCCGGTCGGAGTTGGAGGCAGAGCAGTCCTGGCGTCGATCAGAGATAAAGGAAAGCAATGAGTTTGTGTGTGTGAGTGAGGGGAAGCAACTATAGAAGAGGAGGTGCAGACGGGAAAAGAGAAGAGGGAAAAGCGAGAGGCGGAGACGAAAAGATGGAAAAATGAGGGCTAATGTCAAATAGTTTGATTTTGAGGAAGTGTGGGACTTTTCACAACGGCCAGCATTTGCAACAGTCATTAACGTTGCAAAAAGTGACCTTTCGCAGCGGTCAACGAACGTTGCAAAAAGTTCAACGTTGCGAAAGGTCACTTTTCACAACGTTTATTTAAAAAACATGGCCAATAGACCATTTTAGCAACATCCACTCACACGAACGTTGCAATTGACCATTTTAGCAACATTCAATCAATGAATGTTGTATTTTAAGTGTTGCCAAAGCCCATTTTTGTTGTAGTGTTCCCAGCCGTCGATTTCAGCCACTGGATTTATTTGCCTAAGCATCATCTCAGGTTGTAGACGAAGCTGTAAAAAGGTACATCTCTCTATTTGAAAGAAACAAACATTAGTTAGAGATATATACCACATAAAAAAAACTCTTAAAAGGAAAGAAAACATATATGCACCCTGAGCTATGTGTTTGAAAATGTAAGCACTAAGCAAATGCTTCCTGTTCATGAAAAACTAGATTTTGCCCTAAGGTTTTTTCGGAGGTAACAGGGGCTTGCATATATATTCTTAATTTCTAGTACCCATTTTAATGGAAGATCCTCATACAGATAGACGTCTTAAGAGAGAAAGATTGAGAGATGTAGAGAGAGTGTCCGTGGGTGAGTGATATATATATAGAGAGAGAGAGAGAGAGAGAGATGGGAGGTTGACTCCAAGGAGGCTTAGAATAAATGAATAGTAGTTTTGAATCTCTTAAAATATGTGAATAAAGATCGTTAAGTGTTTTAAAAAGTTCATAAATATATATATTTTTTAAAATACATGTTTTCCGTGATTGTCTCAATTTCGGTGTTTTATTGTATATTAATAGTGCATGCTCGATGCTAGTGCATTTCAGCAAAGAGCATACAACTAAAATTTATGTTGAGAATGACAGCGCCATGTTGTATTCCAAGCTCGAATGTATAATAGATGTTCGGACAAATCCTGCAAGCGTACGGGTTCGTTGTACAAGTAATAATTGTAATAAGAGAGTTATCATCCCACAGAGAGTAAAGCATAATTTTAGTGTATTCAATATATGTAAATTCGTGACTGTGACGAAATATGTTTGGTTTATATCCAATTGCGTTTTATAACTATAAGAGCAATGAAAATTGGTTTAAAGTAAAAGTGATGAATGTATTGGATTTCCGACTCCACTAATCAATTCTTAATTTCAATTTTCAACTTGAGATAGTTAATTCAATCCTTGCAGTTATGATGATCGATAATTTCACTTTTACTTACTATTCTTTTCCAAGATATAATAAACATATCTTGATCACGACACGATCCTATTCCTAGTCCGCATTCATATGACAAACATGCATTGGAATTTAGAATTATAACACACGACCGCAGACTTCATAAATATTATTTCTAATATTTATTATTCATATGNCAACATTCAATCAATGAATGTTGTATTTTAAGTGTTGCCAAAGCCCATTTTTGTTGTAGTGTTCCCAGCCGTCGATTTCAGCCACTGGATTTATTTGCCTAAGCATCATCTCAGGTTGTAGACGAAGCTGTAAAAAGGTACATCTCTCTATTTGAAAGAAACAAACATTAGTTAGAGATATATACCACATAAAAAAAACTCTTAAAAGGAAAGAAAACATATATGCACCCTGAGCTATGTGTTTGAAAATGTAAGCACTAAGCAAATGCTTCCTGTTCATGAAAAACTAGATTTTGCCCTAAGGTTTTTTCGGAGGTAACAGGGGCTTGCATATATATTCTTAATTTCTAGTACCCATTTTAATGGAAGATCCTCATACAGATAGACGTCTTAAGAGAGAAAGATTGAGAGATGTAGAGAGAGTGTCCGTGGGTGAGTGATATATATATAGAGAGAGAGAGAGAGAGAGAGATGGGAGGTTGACTCCAAGGAGGCTTAGAATAAATGAATAGTAGTTTTGAATCTCTTAAAATATGTGAATAAAGATCGTTAAGTGTTTTAAAAAGTTCATAAATATATATATTTTTTAAAATACATGTTTTCCGTGATTGTCTCAATTTCGGTGTTTTATTGTATATTAATAGTGCATGCTCGATGCTAGTGCATTTCAGCAAAGAGCATACAACTAAAATTTATGTTGAGAATGACAGCGCCATGTTGTATTCCAAGCTCGAATGTATAATAGATGTTCGGACAAATCCTGCAAGCGTACGGGTTCGTTGTACAAGTAATAATTGTAATAAGAGAGTTATCATCCCACAGAGAGTAAAGCATAATTTTAGTGTATTCAATATATGTAAATTCGTGACTGTGACGAAATATGTTTGGTTTATATCCAATTGCGTTTTATAACTATAAGAGCAATGAAAATTGGTTTAAAGTAAAAGTGATGAATGTATTGGATTTCCGACTCCACTAATCAATTCTTAATTTCAATTTTCAACTTGAGATAGTTAATTCAATCCTTGCAGTTATGATGATCGATAATTTCACTTTTACTTACTATTCTTTTCCAAGATATAATAAACATATCTTGATCACGACACGATCCTATTCCTAGTCCGCATTCATATGACAAACATGCATTGGAATTTAGAATTATAACACACGACCGCAGACTTCATAAATATTATTTCTAATATTTATTATTCATATGTTATATAAACAGTGTTCTACCTATCATGAGTTTTCCAATACTACAAATAAGCAACTTATTGCCCTAATGGTGCGCAAGTATTAAAACAATATAAATAAGCATGTTTATGGAATCACAACGCGAGAATTAAACTACAAATAACAAGCCTTGAATTAAAAATTAAAGATCAAAGAGTTTCATCATTCATCCAATACGGTTGAACTTAGCCTAGCATATTAATATAAGAATTATACAGAAAATAAAAGAAAGCCATCACCCGAGTCATATATATATGAAGAAAATCTAGAAATCGTCACTTCAAGCTTTCAAAATCGGATCCAAACAGTGATTTCCATTTTCTTCGATGTAAGTTATCTCTCTTTTCTACTCAAAATATGACTCTCCCTTCGAAGTCACAAAATCTTTCCTTATATTATGCCTCAAAGATTGTCCTAAAAAATTGCCAAAACAAAATAAGGAAAGTGAACATATTTGCCTTGAGACGACGCCTAGTGTAACCTAGGATGTGCACCTTAGGAGTTTGCGCACGCCTCGCCTGCCTTGGAGCTTCTTTAGGGCCAATTGCATTTTGTCTTCTAAACTTTCCACAAGCTCCTTCTTTTCCTCTATTTTCACTTCTGTCCAATCCTTGATCTTCTCTTCGTGTCCAATTTGAGTCATTGCGCACTCGAATTTCGTTTCTCACTCCAAGTTAACTTTCAATTATATGCATTTTAGTCGTCATCTTCTCTTTTTGGCATATATTAACTCCCTTTCTTGCTTCTTTTCTCCAATTTCATAGTATTCATCGATGTAAACCTAAAACATGCAACAAAAAACAAATTTAGCCATAATTCAATCTAAATAATAACGAATATTCATGTTTTGAAAATCTAAATAAGTGTACGAAATACACTTATCAAGTCTTCTAAACTTGAGCATTTGTTTGCCTCAAACAAAAATGTGGCTTTACTCAACGAATGGGTGAGATACCTTGCCATGTCTCAGGATTGGAATTTGTGTTAATACAAAAATTAGCTTCAATTTCAAATCAATCTCCACATGTTTCATGCAAAACTTGAAGTGTGTGTGTGTATATACTCATGCCACAAAACAAGCTCATGATTGATTTATGTTCTAATCCCCAGCTGTATAATGTTTCCTTACTCCACTCGAGAGATACACACACCCTAAACTCATAGTTTTCACTCTCTTTTTCAGTGGTGTGCTCCTAATTTGAAGTTTAGCTGATTCCTAATCTTCGTCGTCTATAGTTCAGATAGGTTTGACCAGTACAAGTTAACATTTCAATAAACAAGAATTTTTCGATATTTGTTTTCTTCATCCTCCAAGAATGATCTAAGCTAACAATCTTCTGTCAATAGTCTAATTTTCTAAAATAAGTGTTTGGGGACTTAATCTTTGTACTTGGTGTGTTTTTTAATGACTTTACTCCATTAAGCGACTAAGTGACCCTTGTAGCGAGCTTTTAGCAATGACTCGCAAGTCAGATGATCATAGGGCACTAGGTTTTAAAGACCCTACAAGCTTAATTAACTGAGTAAAAAAGGTTTCGAAGAGAATTTTTTCCATTAAGTCGCATTCGTCAAGATTAGTGCAATGTCCTTTAAACCATTTATTCTCAAAAACAAACCTTTGACTTAGGATTTTCACCTAATTTCAACTTGATAGTTAATCCACACAATAATTTCACACAAGGAACCCCTACGCATCTCAATGTCCCTCGGTGCTAGTTTAACCATTTCCAAAATATTCTATAAATAGTGTAGGAAAGTGTATGATCATAAATTTTTTTTCAAGGATTGAATCAACTATGTTCAACTTCTCTCCGAGTATGAACCAACTCATTAGCTCAAAATGAGAAACATAAGTACAATTCGCAATAAATATTAACTTTCACTGCAACACGTATCGATCAACTCAACGTGTAATATCTCCACAATTTAAGTCTAACACATGTCTACAATATACACATCATTGCCGACAAGATTATTCACCCTACATAAACACACATAAAAAGTAAAAAGATTTAAATTTTTTTTTACTAAATAACACATGTCAATTACGCAAATGCAGTAAATTATGCACACGGTTAGAGATCATACACGGATTCAGCCACCCCGAAACCTAACATGTACATTGTCCTCAATGTACAAAAATAGAATAAAAAGAAAAAAGCAAGGTAGAGAGGGAGGGTGGATACTCTCCTGGTCAATCAGAAGGCGACGATGGAAAAGGTATATAATCATCGAAACTCAAAAGAGCTGGAGAAGATGGATGAGGGTACAGAGGTAGGCGTGTAAGAATCTTTCGCAACAGAATAGACTGTTGGCCCATCTCGCTCTAGATGTCGTTCACCATTGTGTAACTCTCAGCAATTATTCCCTGTATACCCCTCATCATGTCATAGGAATGATCGACCAGATACTAAGCTCATTAATTCGCTCGGCTTAACGATCCATTCTCTCGAAAAACAAATCGACCCTCCTACGCGCACTAGACGCATCTTCCTGCACAGCATCATATGGTCATGTATAGTATTGGTACGGGTCTCCACGTGACCAACTCTCAAATCCAAGGACCCAGCATCTGCTCTATTCATAGCATGCCTCGAATGGTTTCAATTGATCCTGCAAGTAACTATCGCATGAGTGGTGTGTCGATGATAGGGTCAGGCTGTGGTGGCGGTATGCCCCTGCAGCTACTACTATACTGATGGCGCTGCCTGTTTACAAGGATAGATTGCCACAAATTTTTAGCAGATGTACGATTGATAGCGACATTGGGTGGAGCCAACTGCTCTGCAAAAAGAAGATGTACCCCCGAAGATAAACATATCCCACTGAAAAGGCTGGGAAAAATCATCTTCTGACGTGCATGCGATGCCAAGCCAAACTCAATAATTTGATTGTTGATGAATGTTTCAAAATCAATCTTGAAACCCTTTGCCAAGTAGAAGAAAATTCTTACTTTGGCAAAGTTGACAGTAGATATATGCGAGGTGTGCTCAATGTTGTGGCGGACAAATTTTATCAACACTTTCAATGAGCAAGTCAATCAGTTATATTCAAACTCTTCCCCTATTTCTCTCTGTTCTCCGTAGAACATCTAAACTACCAAGGCCATATCCTACTCTAGAGGTATCAGGATAATGTTGTCTCGTGTCAAAACATAATATTCATCGATCACCTCGAGGTGAACATCATCGTGGTCAGGCTCTGACAAAACCTGCGTGCGAGACATGGTCAGATAATTGATTTTTCACCTACTTATCCCGAATCCAGATATAGTGCTTATGGTCAGATTCTGAATCATCGATCTATCTGTTAAAGTTTACATACAATTCTTGAACCAAAATTGGATATACCCGATGGGGCTTTTTTATCACCCCGCCTACCGCGCTCTATTTCGATAAGAGTGGAAAGCTCATAGCCCTCAAAATTATCTAGAACAACGTGCCTTTTGGGCCACATTTTCCTCTTTTGGAGTACCCGCTTAAAACGTCTCTTGTGATCATCACCAAGGAAACGCCTCATTCCACCGTCGTCGACACGTATACGTGCCGTGGTACCAGATGTGTCAATCATTTCTTTTCCTTTAGATATAGAGGCCATGCGTTGTCATTTCGATGAGATCTTGTGACAAGTCAAAGGAAACCATCGGTCCAAAGGTGAAAGAAAAATGACAAATAAAAGAGTGGTAGAACGCATTGGACAAGTGGAGCTAGGGGATGAATGTATGTAATGCAAGGATTGAAATTTATGATGCATTCACTGCCCAATTGTGTACAAAAGATGTTACATATAGGAGTATAAACATTGGAGAAGACTCATCTAAGAACAAAAAATGTGAGGGGTGAGTATGGTGTACAATTGTAGTCAAACTCTTCTCATGGGCATTGAAACAAACACTTTGTAGACATATCTAAGAATTAACAATAAAGAAACCATACATGAATAGAATGAAAGCCCAAACACCACAAAGTATAGGGAAAAACTAGTACTACCTAAACCAACACCCACGACTACAAATTGCATAGCACAAACCCTAAGAATTGGAAGAATAATTTCCATAGAAGCATGGTAGAGAAATAGCCATTTTACTTTAGAAATCTTGAAACTGTATGGTGCGGAGTGAGAAAAAATGGTATCTTGATGGATGGACACCTAAATGTGAAGTCCAAATCGAAATTAATGGAGAAATGTCATGGGATGGGGGAAGGGAAAATTGTGTGCATGAGTGAAGGGAAGAGAAAAGAAAGAAAAATGGGGAAATGAAGCTCAAAAACTGGGGTGGAAAGGTTTTAAAACCCCTCACCCTGGTTGAGGCGCGCACCTCGCCTAGTCCACTGGGTATGCCCTATTTGATTTTTTTTTTTCAAACCTAATACTATAAGTTGTATGACCCCCAAAAATAGAAAAATGCATAATATTTAAATACGTAGACACATTCGAAAATTTTTTATTTTTCCTTTAACCACGTGCAATTTTTTTTTTTTACTCACCTAAATAGAATGGTAACATCCCCAAAACTCATGCAATTCCCATTCAAAACT
Organism: Fraxinus ornus; assembly: GCA_903798235.1. Lineage (NCBI taxonomy): Eukaryota > Viridiplantae > Streptophyta > Magnoliopsida > Lamiales > Oleaceae > Fraxinus > Fraxinus ornus. The sequence continues at coordinate 23,118 of CAIGRF010029219.1, forward strand.
TAAGTGAACACATGCAAAACTCTTGTGACTAATGTAATGGATGAATGATGTTGATTCTATATTAATCTACGTAAGTAATAAAAATCATAATCTAATGCAGCAAAATTGAATAAATAAAAGAGAAGAGAATTGGGTTGCCTCCCAATAAGCGCTGGTTTATAGTCTATAGCTCGATTTCGTCGCTTAGGCTAGTCTGCAGTATTAAGTGGCACGGGTGTTTCTCATTAGAGTAGTCACCTTCCTAATAAGCCTACAATCGTTGTCCATTCACTTTGAACCTCCTTTGCTGATCTTGAGACACCACTTCCACAGTTCCATGTGGAAACATGGCCACTACCGTAAAAGGGCCTAACCACCTAGAATTTAGCTTTCTCGAAAAGATCCTGAGGTATGAATTGAAGATCAACATTTGGTGACCAACCTCAAACTCCTTTTTCCGTATATGCTTATCATGCTAGCTCTTGGTTTTTCCCTTATTAATCTTTGCATTCTCATATGAT
>CAIGRF010029245.1:17460-32203 GCA_903798235.1 Fraxinus ornus
TTTCTTTTCTTCGAATTGTTTAACATGGTATCAGAGTTAGGCCCAATTATGCAATGTTGGGTGCCACCCAATTTCGATTTGTTCACAGTTGTTTGGCATGGTCCACACTGTGCGTGAGTGGGCGTATTAGAGTCTCACATTGACTGGTAATATTTACACGATCTACTTAATAAGGTAAGGGCAATCCTCCCCTAACAAACCAATTTTGTTAGATTGAGTTAGGCTCAATATCCTTTCTAATACCATAATTAAATTTTTTAACATTTACAACAACACTACATAAATACAACAATGATATTTTCATTTGTAACTTTTACAAATTAACGTGGCCCGGTTTAAAAACATATAAATAACAAATTGTCTAATAAGATTAATTCAATGAATACAAATACCGAAAAGAATTTGGCTAGATTAATTTGCTAATTTGTTTAAAAAAAATTAAAATATAATTAATTCAATATAAAAATTAAAAAAATTATTTAGATTCAGTTCTTATTCGGTTCTTGGTCTAGACCCAAAAACCGACCCAAACTCATCGGTTCTCAATTCGGATACCCCTTCGGGTATTTAACTTATGAAAAATCGCTTGATTTGGTTCAGTTCGGTTCGATCCGATTCGATTCGAAACTTTTTTTCAACCCTAATTTTTACGCACGAAGACCAAAGGCCTCAGATCAACGGCTGAGAGCTGGCCACATGTATGGCCAGATCACAGGATCAAGAAAATTAAAAAGGCGTGTGAATATGAAAAACGATTTTTACAAACCAATTAGAACTAGGCCAAAGAACCGGGAAGCAGCACATGCCCAAATACAACAATATGGGCCAAGAATTTGTGATGCAGCCCAAGAACTTAACATTCTCCACAGAGGAAAAAAAGAATAAAAGAGAGGAAAAAGAAAGCTTAAATTGATCTCTCTCTTATTCAATAATTGACAATGTGAACCATTAAGCATTACAAGAGAATATTTAAACTAGTAATACAATGAAATGAATCCCATAAAATCTGGTGTAAAATGGTCATCATATCTCATATTTACTTGCTTTTGACAGCTGTACATTAGAATCTTCCATATTAGTCAAAACTGGTAAATCTTCTGATTTTTTCTGAATTTTAGTACTTGTGGATCATCATTTTGGTTTAAACATATTGTCGTTAGAGCTACAATACCTCTCAACGTCTCTCCACTGATTTTAGCAATATTGTGAGAGTGTTTCCCATTTTTTCTCCAAGAATCTTGTGTTTCCTTATTGAGTGAGTTGAGATGTGGTTTACTAATACCCTCCCGCAAACTTTGCGGGGTTGGAGGCAAAGTTTGATTCGAAAATATTGAAAGGCTGCTTTTGACATTGGTTTTGTGAAGAGGTCAGCAACTTGGTTATCAATGGAGATATGTTGAGTGATAAGCAATCCACTTGCAACTTGTTCTTGCACAAAATGATAATCCAACTTTATGTGTTTGCTTCGGGCATGAAATACGAGGTTAACTGTCATATAAAGAGCACTAAGATTGTGACAATTAAGTATGGGAGGAGATGTTATTGTAATTCAAAGATCATTGAGGATGAATGCCATCCAAGTGAGTTTAAGTGTTGTGTTAGCCATGGCATGATACTCTGCTTCCGTACTTGATCGCGAAATGGTATGTTGTTTTTTTGTACACCACGAGATGAGGTTCCTGCCAAGGAATGTACAATAGCCTATGGTTGATCGTCTTGTAGTAAGACACCCTGCCCAATCTATATCTGAGAAAGCAAAAAGATCAAGTGTACTATGTGAGGACAAATGTAAACCCATTTCAATTGTTCCTTTGACATATCGTAGGATACGTCGAACCATTTTTAAGTGTGTCATTGTAGGAGAGTGCATGAATTGGGATACATAATTAATACTAAATTAAATATCTGGGCGAGCAGTAAGCTATTGTAATGCTCCTACAAGACTTCTATAGTAACTTGAGTCTTCCAAGAGAATTTCATTTGAAGAAGTATTGGTTTTGGCTTCAAGAGGTTTATGCCAGATTAAAGACTTATCAAAGTTAGAATTTACAGCAGCAGAGCTCTAACCTACTAAAGGTTCAGCTTGCATGGTATAGATACCATTTAGCTTGGGTAAAGAAATGATTTCTTTATGATTAAGATGCAGTTTTATAAAGCTCTTATGAATTCTTATGTCATAATCTTCATCTAATTCTCCTAAGGAAATAAGATTCATTTTCAGTTCAGGTACATATCTAACTTTGTCAAGTTCAATTATATGGTTGTTGTCTATTAAAAGATTCAATTTTCCTATTCCCTTTATATGACAACTCATGTCATTTCCCATCTGAACTTGTCCTCTATTTAGAACAACGAGTTCAGTGAACTAGTCCCTTATAAGGCACATATGAAAGGTGCAATCGGGTTTCTATTAGTGGTATTACCAAGGACAAGCCCTTGAATATCATGTTCATTTTTGCATCCAACAGCAGCAGTAATAGATGAAGATTAGGCGTCCTGTTTTGCCACAGTAATAGCATTTGCAGCTTAGATTTTGGTTGATTCTTGTTCTGATTCCTGAACTTAGAAAATTGAGGTTTATCTCTTTTATAGGAATTGAAATTGCATTGAATTCCTTTTTTATTCTGATTCAGTTTCTCCCTAACATTCAAAGCTTCACTAAACTTAAGAGTCCTTGAAGTTAGATTTTAGTTCAAGTTCTTTGTTCCTCAAAGATGATATAACAATATCAACAGTAATATTAGTTTTCCCATATTTCAAGGCATTTCTAAGTTCTCTATATTTATCACCTAGTGCATTCAGCAGAGCAACAACGTGTTGATCTTTAGATAATTTCTCATCACAATCAGTCAGTTCTTGAACAAATCTAGTGAATTTATCAATATTTTCTTCTAACGTGGAAGAAAGATTAAATCCGAAATTATAGAGCTGTCTTAGGAGATAGCATTTGTTGGGTATGGTTTTAGTCAAGTAGAGAGATTCTAACTTGGTCCATAGACCCTGTGTATTAGTGGTTTCCCCAACTTTCCTAATAACAGTATAAGAAAAATAGAACTCTAAGCAATCTCATCTAACTCTTGTCTCCTATAGACACTAAATTCAGTCCCCCGTGTCCCATCAATGGCAACAGTACACCTCTGTTGTAATAATAGAGCCTTCATTTTCTGTCGCCATAGACTAAATTTTCCAGTCCCTCTCCAAATTTCTACTTCAAATTTATGCGCAGTAGTCATGATTACATATAAACACATAAGAACCAAATTATACACCACACAGAGAATAACAAGTATAAACGGTATGAAAGAAAGATAAATTTCAGATATTAAAGAATTCTATCGAAGTAAACAACTGATCAACACAGACAATTATATTAAGTAAACCGTTAATCTTGAAAATGTTTAAGGAGTGGTAACCCTTTATTCCCATGCTCCCTCAGATTCCTAGATATCTTGGACAAAGGAAAGTAGAGGAGGATCACTTACCTTAATAACAAATTTCAGAAATTGACACGGGTTACAACAAATAGTGAAGGGTTTTAGAGAATACCAGAATCAGGTCAAGAACCTCGGTATGAATGCGAGAAGCAACAAGTCACAAAGACTCAGAATGAACTCAGCAGGAATCAGAATGAGTCAACTAAACTCGCCACCACTCAGTAAGAGTCAAAAGAGTCACCAAGACTCAGTACTGAGTTAGATCAAAAACACCACAAACTCAGTAGAAACAACATATCAATGGAGATAACCAAGAACAAAAAGATTTTATACCAAGATCACACAGATCTACTCAAAAATACTTGAATCTTTTAAGGGGTTTACCCAACAAATTTAATAAAAAAGAAAACTCAAAAGAAATTTCCGTTTTTGCACAAGAACCTTTTATAAATCACAAGATGTGTAATATTGAACAATTTTGGAATTAGGGTTTTTCAAAAAACCCAGAAGGCTAATTCATATCTTAACAAAAACAAAGCTCTAATACCACTTGTTGGTCCTAGAGTTTACTTAGAACATGAATTAAAATGTAAATTACAGAATCTAAAAATGAACACAAAGATTTTTTACCCCCAAAGGGCCCAGATGTTCAGCCGAACGACCTACTCACCCGTTGAAATTTAACATATTATTCACTGGTAAAATCCTTTTGCAACGATCTAGTTTCTCTTTCCATGGTATAAACGATTGATATTCTATTCTACCTTGCTTTTCTCATCTTCAGATTTCCGAGTTTTGGATGATATGGTGGTGGTGATTTTTCAATCTCAAATCAAATTTATATTATTTTTTGGGTATAGAACAATATGTTACTGCTGAAACACGAAAGAATTGAAATCTTAGATCAAAGTATGAATTGTGCAAACAAGAATTCTTGAACAGTGAACAACCAATTCAAATATTCACGACCTTACATTTTACTTGGTTCCTAAAAGGCATTACTTCTTCCCTTATTTTGTATTTACGAAATCTTTTGGGTAGTTTATAGTCTGTACTACGTAATAAGAAGAATATGGTCTTGGTAGAAAATGCATTTGTTCTGCAAAATACCCCGGTTAAGCTACTTAAGATCAAGAAATGAACCGAGTGACGAAAGGAATATAGTATGTGGCATTGTTAAAGATGATAGTTTTGTTAATGGTTTTTTTTTTTCTTTCTTTCAATAATTAGAGGAAGTGGGAAGGTGGATAGTGTAGTGTCTTTGTCTCCCATCCTTAAGAAAGGGACCTTCGCCACTGCACCCTTGTCCCACCAAATAAATACATACATATGCTCGTAGCCTCTCTTTCACTCTTTTGCACAAGCATGCATATTTTCGAAGTTGAAGAGAGTTCTTGAAACTTACAATAGAAAGATGAATGAACCACTTGTTATTTGTCCGTCATATTTAAATTTTGAATTTATAAAACCTCATTTCCAAAGTACTTCCCAAGTACTTAGATGTATTTACTTGTATTTTTTAGAATTATATATTCTCGTCTTGCAAGAAAGAGAGGAAATGAGAATATGTTTAGTACGTTCAAGTAGACAAGATAATAAGAAAATATCAAGTCTTGTCCATATAGTATGGAAACGTCCCTCGTGCGTGGGATCCATTACATTTAAATAAAGGGAGTATGTATCTTAAGACACATTGTAAGGGCACGTACAATGCACTAATGAGTCACTCCTGGGGTTGGAAGATGGATACATAGAATTTATTAATCTTTGATCATAAACAAACTCAAGAAGCTTGTTTCCGGTTACGAGTTACGATTTTATGTGGTTTGTGGAGAAGCAAAGATTAATATTTTTATCTTTTTAAATGCGCCTTTTCAAATATCTCATTAGATCCCGTTGTTTGTATTCAGTCTTCAAGCTTCGACCTCGATATCATCGAAGGTAAATCTTTGTGAATCGATTCTAATTCTTTAATATCACTTCCAACTTTTTATTGTAGTAATTGAAATGTAATTAGTACCAACAACCACAACTACCGTTTTAGTACACCTAATAAACAAATTCATTTCTCTTTTTCCAAATAAATTCGGGGTCAATTTTTTTGATTCCTACACCTAACAACAAGACAATAAAAAATTTACACAAGAGAAAGAAACTTGAAGCATTAATGCTCGAGTAATGCTATTCATAAAAAAAAATTATAAACAAGAAAAATAAAAAAATGACAAGCATGTGACTACTTAAACATTGTAGCTATAAAACTAATGTCACAAATTTACTTCAATTATTTAATTTCATGATGGTAAAAGATTTTAAAAAAAACTTGCTGCAGAGGATATTCGGCTATTTCAGATTTTATTTTATTTTTTAAAATTATAGTCTATTAGAAAATTATTTTTAAATATTAGATTCCATTAATTAAAAATTAAGTATAGGCATATGGATCAGGGATGCCTGGGATCGCACATTTTGTACTACCTAACAGCAGCATCTCTTCAGAAATTTAATACATAAACAAACACACACTACATATTTATTAGTTACAAAGCTAAAACGTCTACGCAGTGGATAAAAAGAAAATATAAATATAAATAAATATATTTTTATCATTTTTAAACCGTTTGAACTTTTATACAATTATAGGCAGGGGCGGACGCAGAACATAAAAGTTAGGGGGCACAATCGAATTTGAAAAGAAGTTGGGAGAAATTTTACACTGAAAAATTTACGTCAAAAAAAATCATACCCCAAGTAATTTTGCATCCGAAAATTTACATGGGATATGACTTTTTCGAATGTAAAATTTCAAAAATTTTGGTTGTCATATTCCATATAAAATTTTATAATAAAATGATGAAAATTACATTGAGAAGTTTGTATCGCAAAAATAGTAAATATTAATGAAATATTTGATTTTTTTTTTTTTAAATGCGAGTTTGACGTTTTTCTTNTTTTTTTTTTTTTGAAAAAATACGAGTTTGACGTTTTTCTTTAAAACTCACGCTTAACTATTTTCGATATTTATTTGGACTATTCTATATACCCATAATGTAGTTTTTGAAATAAGTTTTGAGATGACATAAGCAATTTATAGATTTGATTAGCGTATAATCGTCGAAAATTTTTTAAAATTAACATATTATCGAAATTTAAATTTATTGTGATTTTGCCCTTCTTTAGTGGAAATTAAAATAGGTTTAAAAGGAAAAATTTAACGTGCGACAACTCACTAGTGAAGTACGATTATAATAGACGCGTTAGCTTCGTGCATTTATTATGCATGAGTATTCCAATATTTCAAACATGTTGATTAATTTTGGCTGATAAGTAAAGGAATTTTAGCTCGGAAATTAAAATTTAGATTTTAATAGAAGTTAAAATTAATAATTAATTTTAATTATATATTTTATCGGACTCACAATTTTTTCAACTATATATTTCATCAATTTCTATCAAAATCTACTGATTTTAATCCCTACCAAACGAGGGCTTAATAGGAGAGTGTTTGGTATAAATTAAAAATCAGATTTTAACTAGATTGTGATAGAAGTTTTTAAAATGTGTGGTTGAAAAAATATGAGATCCATGAAAAATGTGGTTGATATTGATTATTTGACATTGACTTAGATTAAAATCTGATTTAATTCGGTCCAAACATGCCTATATTTGATAAGTTGGGTCGAATAATAATTCATATGAATAAACGAAGAAAAAAAGGTTCAAATTTCGATGTCATTCGGTATAATAGTGCGTAGAATACAATTTGAAAGTCACATGGTGTGCATGAAAGTAGGCACGGCACGTATAATTACTGACTCCAACCTTTATTTAATTTCTCTGTGTTCCTTTCTCGAAAATCAACGAGTAGAGGTGGTGGTACAATTGAATTCCGTGCAAACAGAACCCTAACGAATTCCAGTGAAGGTACCCGAAAACCATGAAAAATATGTGTTCATAGCCTCTTTCACTCCGTACATTATAAATTATACTGACATGATTTTATGAAAAGCATTACATCACGAGAAGTTTCATTAATGGTGTCGTAATTGATAAGAGCGATTTAGATTCTGAAAATGACTCAATTTGTAAAAGAATTGAATAACACCAAATTCGGTTCTTGGGTTGGCTTGACGAATTTTTGGCCAACTTACGTTAATATTGTTGACCTCAATTTTTATAGGGGTGAAGCGGCCAATAGATTATAACTCCTCTCACGTCCAAGTAGTCTCTTTCTGCCTACTACGACAAATCGTTAATTTCACGTGACCTTCTGTTGTAGTGGTGGTGGTGGTCGCTAGCACTCTGACAATCAATTCAGCTAATGATAACAACGTATTGGATGTGAGACGTGTTAAGGACATGAGCCACAAAGTAAAAGTAGTCAAATTCAAGAGTATATAGAGAGAATAATGTGAGCAATGTTATGGTTGTGAGTATAAAATTGCATAACTTTTGAAATGGCCATTGGATGTGAGCTTTTATAGTAAGGTTGACGAAGTGGTGGTCATTTGATGAAGAAATATGTGGCTACATTCTAACGGTCAAGACATCCCACAATAGGTGTCATGTCACCTGTCATAGGTTTTGCATAACTTAGTGTTTTTTTTTGAAATGGTGGTCGTTCTGTAGGCAAAGTCTCACACCTGTGGATGGGTTGACAAGACTTGACGTGCCTGCTACAAGGGGGTCACATCAATTAATCATAGAACATTGTAGAGAAAATCTCTTGAAAGAAGCGTGGGTTAGAGATGCCTCTTAGTGCTAAGAGGTCTGCTTTGTTCATGGGGGCTTCAGCCTTTCTCATGACACTTCATTTAATTGAAATGGCGAATCCTTTAAGGTTGCTATGCAAGAGGTGGTGTCTCGTCTTGGTCACGAAACTTCGGCTTGTAAATGACTCTTCATTTTGAGGCGTTTCAACACTTCGATGCCTTTATCAACGGGTTGTGGGGATGGCATGGAGTGTGGGCATGTGTCAATGTTCTAGTTGACTGTCACATGGTCTTTTTTTGGAGCCTCGTCAGATGAGACTCACCATTTTTATGAATTTTTCAATTATGCATTTTATCAAAATTGCCTAAATATTTGATCTTTATCTAAATCAAACGTAGGCTTAGTGACAAGAAGAAAAATTCAATCCCATGTCGGTGAATCATGCAGTGAACATAAAAATGTGACGTTCTTGCAACTAGGTATGGTCAAAACAATAATTCAGACAAAAAATGGAATTTTATCTATGAGATAGATAAAGGCTACGTACACTTCCAACCGACATCTATCTCTTGATCCCTCAATTTGAAATAAATGCTTAATACCCTTTTTCGAGTTAATCTTATAATGAAAAATATATTCTTTTCTTTATTTACGTCGAGTACTAGCTTACGGCTCCCGTAATGTTTACTCATGTAACTCAAAGAACTGATAAAGCAAAAAAAAAAATGGCAGAAAATCTTTGAAATTACAAAACTGGGTTCAAGAAATTGCCAGATTTTGGCACATTAACATCAAATAGAAGGACATTAGATGCTATGCTCTACTTTTCTTTTTCTGACTACATTTTTTTTCCTGATTAATTAAAAAGAAAAAAATACTGCAAAATTCGATAAGTTAGGAATAATAATTTGTTCTAAAAATTTAATAAAGTGAAATTCTCTAAATTGATCTCCCAAGAATAACCTCCACAGCTAAATAAGCTGTCGAAAATCGGGCCCGATATGTTGATGAATCAAGTAATCATCACCGTTGGATACATCAAACATCATGTTAGGGTGAAGAAATTGTTGCTGCTGGGTTCTAACCACCTCCTTTTGTCGACGCAGCTCTAAAACTTTCCTGTGAGAATTGGAATGTTTAGTGAGCACGAAAGTTGGGCTTGCTGCGGGCCTGTATTCAGGAACGAGTCGGCCCGACTTGTAACGCACGCCACATGCATTGCAAAGTGTTTTAGGCCCCATGGGCCCGGTCCGCCACTGAGGTGTCTTATCCGTTGCACAGTGCAGACACTTCCGCCCCTCGCCACCATTCGCGGTGGCTGCACTATCGGAACCCTCCTTTTTTTGTGGTACTTTCACAAGCTTCTTCCCGGAGCTCGAGACTATGTCAGACTCGGACGAGGATGAAATTGCTGCCGGGGAAGTTGGGGACACCACGGAAAGTCGGGACGTCCAGTTTCCGGGGGCGGTGCGCGAGCGCTTGCTGCGTGCCTTGGCAGGGACTGACATTTCAGGGCGGAGCATTCTGGCATCTCTGGTGGTTTCCGGCTGGAATTGGTATTGGTGAGTTCCTGAAACTTCATCAGTAGGGGCCTTCATTCCTTGTATCAGTTGCAGCTTCTGCAAATCCTCACTTGAAAATGATTCCTCCACAAAATTCGATAGCCATTCCAATTCAGCCAAATCATCATACTGTAAATTTTCCATCAAAAAAAACTATTGTGACTTTCATTTTTCTAATGAAAAATCTAAAATTTTCAGCATAAAATTATAGCATGTTTGGCAGAGGCTCGACAGTGTACTGCTTACCAAACATGAACTAATTATCTTATAATTTGAGTTTCTGTTTTATTCTCAGCCACCAAACTGGAGAAGCACACGTTTTTATTTGAAAAGAAAAGAAAGCCATTAATACAAAATACATAGGTATAATATATTTAACGTGCACTTGTGTTACATTACTAATTTTCAAAAAATTCTGGTAAAAGATAAAAATTTTTTACACAATTTGCATGAATTGGTAACAAATTACCGGCACGCAAATCTCACTAGAGAACTGGCCATCGGCGAAAGTCCGGCTGCCACCAATATTATCACCAGTTAAATGGGTTTCAGCCGTTCTTTCTGAGAAGGATGAATTGCATGAGATATCCATCGCCGTGACAGTGGAGGAGTCGATCGAGTTTCCGGTCGTCACAGCCTCGAATGAACCATCCGTTACCATACCATCATCATTCGGGAAGTCTAAAAGGTCCTCAACGATGAAATGATCACCGTTTTTTGCGTCGGAAAGACGTTTTTCCGGCGTAAATTGGGGGTTACAGTAACCTCCCTGGAAGAATTCTGGATTTTCCATTGAATTTTCTTGAATTCACAAGGTCTTAAAAAGAGGGAAAAAATTAAAGAACTGGACTAGTATGTGTATGTTTATAGAGAGAGAGTTGGGAGTGAAAGTTTTGTAGGAGAGAGAGGTGGTGGAAGAAGTGAGGAGAGGGGTTTATTTGCGTTAGAAGGGGACAGTCGGACAGCTAAAAAATTGGATATTGACGAGGAAAAAATATGGCTTTAAAAAAAGTAAAGATTTGGTAGTTTTAAAATCAAAACAAAATGTCTTTAGTTCATATTTATAAAAGAAAATAATTATATTTCGGTGTGAAATTACTAAAATATCCCTCATCCATGGACCACATAGGAATGGGCTTTACTTAAGAAGTAGGTCATCTCAAGAGACACTTTATGGGATAAGATGGCAAAATTCACTGCAAAAAGTGCAATGTACATTAACTATATGTGTTCCTTTATCCCTTGTAACCTAACTAAAAAAGAATTAAGGGCATATTTGGAATTTCAACTAAATAAAAACAAATGTAAATATGATAAAACATCATAAAAATTGTCCAATACAATTTATCTTCCCTAATGAACCGATCAATTCGGTTGAAATGTTCAAATCAGCTGTTAGTCCTCCAATTGACAATTTTTCTAATGAAGAAGAACCAATATATATATCTTACTTAAGAAAATAAAAATTAAAAATAAGGCCCACATTTTATCTACCTATGGTCCAACCCCTTCTCCAAACATTATCAAAGCAACCACCACACAATCATACAAAGGTTGCTTATAAGTTACCATGTACTACGATTCTGATGTTTGAAAATACGAAATTTACGAAAAAAAAGTACAATCTCGAGATAAACGATTTAGCATTCATCCTAGCAATGCTTGTTTTTAAAAATTATAATTAGATTGATGATATTCATAGTCAGCGATTGTCACAGTCATCATGTGTAGTAACTTGTTATTTGATACAACAAAATTACAGAAAAGTTAATACCTCAAATTACAAGCTGCCATATAAAATTACTACTGCAGTAGCTGACTATTGATAATATTATTCTTATAAGTAGGCAACAATTCAATGGTGTCTCGGAATCGAAAATTAATAACGATTTATAGTAGACCCATTTTTAATTATAAATGGTCATAAATTATTCTTAGAGTTTTAACTTTTGAAAACGAAGTAAGTAATTATGGAAAAATAATTAATTAATCTACAAATTCAACTCCTTTGGAACCGATCTTGCAGGTTTGTCGCTGGGGCTCGTGCATTAGCATCCAAGTTTACAGCCCGATTCCTCTGCTTTATCATCGGAACTCGTGCTTAAATTATTTCTTTTTTATTTTTAAAAATAAAAAATATTTGATTTCAGCCTTATTTTATTCTTTTAACTTATTTTCAACCTTTTGCCTTTTTTATTTTTTATTTTTTATTAGCGTGTTACAGATTTCAGACAGACTCCACTAATTAATCACGAAGTCGTCGTTTTGGTCCCATTAAATTATAATTCATTTTTTTCCTCTCATTAACCACATAATATTCAATAAAATAATATTATACATAAATTCAAAGGCTTTTCCTTTTTTTTTTAATAGTACATTCTCCAAAAAAAATTTATTATTCTTCAAATTATAACATGAAAACCAAATGGGAGCGAAGTTTACAGGTAACTTGATGGAATTGACAGCACTTAATTCGGCACACGTCCGATTGTGGTGAGATCTTTGGTATTTCCGTTCGAGTTTTGCTACAAAAACAAGGTCAGTGACGAATTTAAAAACAGGTGGAACACGTATCATACTTAATTTAGACAGTTTAAAAAAAATAAAATTACGCAAACAGATGCTGACACATGCACCTGTTTCTCGACCCTGTTTGAATAACTTTTTCCTTTCTGTTTTGAGATTTTAACTCCGGAATTGCCACGTTGAATTCGAGCAAGACCAAGGTAAAAAGAAGGGGTTTGTTGACGCGTGTCAATTGTGAGTTAGTGAAACCAAGTATAGTGGGGCCTACTTAAATTGACACCGATCCCTACACTGAGTGGATAAGAGTGTTACTGCTGTCATTTATGGACCGTCAATTGAAACTCGTGACCAAAACATAAAAAGTAAAAAAATAAAAAATAAAGCATTTAAGTAATTACACGAAAATGAAAAATTACCGATTTTTCAAATAAATTTATCTTTACTAAAAGTCTAGAATGGATATAGCTAAAATGTAAAATTCCTGTTTTTGACAATCAAGAGTAAAGAAAATTGAAAATTAAAGATTTAAAGAGATATTCAAGTTTACATATAAGAAATTGTTGACACTCTAAAAATGCAGCTCAAAATCAAAGGTTCAAAATAAGAAGTTCAATGGAGGAATCCAAGATGAAGGCCTAATAGGAATCAATTTAAAGGCCCAAGATAAAAAATCCAAGTAGGAAACCTGAGAAAAGGGTTAAGTAACGGAAGCCCAAGATTAAAGAAACGCCATCGCCCAATCTGACAGAACGCGCAGAGGCTGAACTAATGGAAAGCCATACAGTCGTCCAGAGTAACGATTTCGTTATCGCCCAAACCTTCGAAATCGCCCAGGATGGAACGCATCTGAAGCATCGTGGTCAACTAATCCGACAGTTATGAAAGCAGTTCTTAAACGGATTCAACATGTCCCACGATCTTGAAATAGACGGTTGAAAGGGAAAGGAAGTGGCGACGGTTATAAAGTAACTTCTCCCCCACGAGTCAGTCATTATGAAGAAAGTGGACCAATTACAACGTGACTGAGTAGTTCCGAACGGTTCCATCATCTAGCAACATCAAGGGAGTATAAAAGGAAGTGAAGTCGTAGAAAGAAAGCCCCCTGAATCAAAAACTCTCGACAAGAGAATATGTAATTTTCATTCCTTAGTTTAAATTTAAATCTTTTCCAGTACTCGTGTGCTTGCGCCCCTTGGAGGTGTCTTGTCTATTTTCCAATTGTAACTCTTCACTAGTAAATACACCCCTTTTTGGGACTTTGTCTCAAGAGGTTTGTTCCTTACACAATCGTCTGATCATTTTTCTTTAATTGTTGACGAGTAAAAAACCCGCGAAACAGAAATAAATATTATATTTTTAACGATTTATTTATATTTAAAAATTTGACATATAATATGAGCTCGTGAAAATCTTACAGTATCGTAAATATTTTTATATGTCTTTTGAATTTTTTGAAGTATTTTGATTCATAGTTTGATTTATATTCTATATTAAATTCCTACTGTAAATTATATGATCTTAATTCTTACTAAATGTACATCATGATTTATATAATAGATTACATAATATCACATATCACTATATCATTTGAGCTAAAATAAAAGGGTATCCTTTGAAGTGCAATGGAGGTCGTCAATATAGCCCATGGACCTTTTTAATTGTCCACTAGCTCGTGAAATAATTTTGTACTTAAAACCAATAGAGTGTGAGAGAAAGGAGTTGATGGGATTATTATTTTTTCTTTTTAGAATTTTTTAACATACCTAAAAGCATTTTTAAGGTAAAAAATAAATAAATAAATAAAATCTCTAATCTTCAAATAGCACGTGAGAGAGTGGAGTGTGTGTCAGCTAAGCATGTGAGTGCCGAATCCAAAAGAGTCGGCATTCAATGCCACGTGGCGAGAATCTGAGAGGGTTTCACCTTTCTATGATGCCTCCGACGATATTTTAGCTTCATAAGTAAATGCATTGCCGTGGGGTTGGGGGATTGGGAGGGGTCGACCACGTGACAGGTAACGTGGAAGGGACACCACCCTTGCTCTTTTGCTAACTCTCTAGTCCACACTATGAATAAATAATTAAAAGTAGTAAAATTGAGCTGGAAAAAAGTTTGTATTTGCAATGTCTATTTTGAAATTTTGTAAAAAAATAAATAAGGTTAGAAAATGGAAGAATATATCAAAATTAACACGACTTTTTGATTGTTGAAAATTTAGTAGTTTTCTATTGAATTGTCTTGAACACAAGTTGAAACAGGATAGAGGGATGGGGCAATATGCATTTTATACATTAGTAGACTTGTGAAAGTATGTAATCCAAGTCGTAGGCGGAAAGAATGATTTTTCAAATCATTTTTCAATAAAGTTCGAGTATCTTATGTTGGGAATCTACTTATGCATGCGCAGCGGAAATAAAACAATTTTCGATTCCCAAACAAGATTCGCATTGTGTTTAGATAGAAACTGTGTTTAGAATAATACATTTGATGAATTCTGCAAACTCCTTT
>CAIGRF010029295.1:20590-40488 GCA_903798235.1 Fraxinus ornus
CTGTCCATTTTCTTGTGTTTCGCTTTCCGGCGCTTGGACGCTATTTTCGGGCGCTTGAGCGCCAATTTTCTGCTCCATTCTTTCCTTACTTTGCTTCAAAAATCTCTTTTCATCATTTCATCCTTCCTTCAACCAAAACACTAGCAATCACATTAAATTCGTTCTATAATCAACATATTAATCATACAAAAGAAGCTCCAATGGTACAAAATTCATGTGCAAAACACACTCATTCGGCTCCTAAGAACCGTCGAAAAACATTGGCTCTGATACCAATTGTTGACAATTGGGTCAATAGTAAAGATGAGAAAATATAAGCAATATGAAAATAATGAATCACACAAAATACAAGATTTATGTGGAAAGAGGAGGAGAATTTCAATATACCAAAAATTAAAATTGTTTTACAAGATTTGATACTCTTAATCTAAATTTAAACAATTTTCTCAAATATTTAATGTATATATATAACAATTATTTTATTTTTAGTCGAGCCGACACCTCGTGAAGTGTTTGTAGGAGCTAAATCTTCAAGTTCTAGATGAAGTAGAACACAAAAATCTCGTCAGAAACCAACTTGGAATAAAATTATTCCCATACCAGTGGCTTTGAGGCGCCACCCACTGCCGCTCTGCAGCAAGCATTGGGGTGTCTACTGCTTGCCGACCAAACAGGCTTTGGGCGTCGTGACTCCCATGCCGTTGCTTCCCTTGTGGTCCGGCACCCCGACTCCATTCTTTTGTTTTTAAAACATTTTTTCATCAATTCAAAGTTATTTTCTCAAGCAAACTCCCAATCCATGATAAAATTTGATCCCACATCTATCCAGACTTTCAAACCAAAATTATCTAGACTTCTTCCATAAATCAAACTTCCAAATCATATGAAATTTGAATCACAATATAACATTTCATCCCCCGCCAATTTATTTCTATCATTAGATAGATAGATTTCCGCATAATCTTATGCAACAAAATTAGTCAACAAGTTGCTGGCTTCGGTTGAGAGATAATATTTCTTTCTGAATGATTGTGAAATTCCAAATGGGCTTTAATGTTTGTTTAATCTAAAGTGCCTTTAATATTGGAATAATTTGTCACAAGAAATGTACCATTGAAACCTAAGTAGATAGAAAGTTTACGAGGGAGAAAAAAATGACGCACTAGAAAAGGTGAGTGGTATTCATACAATTGAATAGACATACCTACGACGATTACTCTCCCTCATTACGGATTGAACTTTGCTACATTTATACACTTGGTTCACATTTAGTTTCACATCCCTCTCACATAGGGGGTGGGGTCCGTAATTTTAAAAATCGCGGGCCTCACCCCCTATGTGAGAGGGATGGGAAACTAAATGTACATCATGTGTGTACATTTAGCATTTTTGTTACAAATTTGTTCTATGACGTCAGGTTCTCAAGACTCTTGAAATTTTTTATTGAATTTCGAGTATTGATTTACGGGGGTACAACATATGATTATTAATTATTAGTTTGCCATTGGGTTTATTTAGATTCAAGATTTTCAATTTTAATCCCTAATCTTGATTTCTAAAAAAATATAAAATGTCCAAAAGAATTTAATGAAAATAAATATTAGTAGATGAATTTAGAATGATATATTTTTATTTAACTTTATATATGTCCATTTAAGTAAATTTACATAAGGTTTAATTTAAATTTATTTTTAAAAGTGTTGTACGCATATATTTCTATTTGCTATAGTAAACAAAACAAATTATATCATTTCCCCACATTTTAAAGATATTTTTTCTAGTTTTGGCTTTTAAACTATGAACTGAAGTTGAATGTTAGAAATAATATAACAATTGTAAATATAATCTTGTTTTATTTCTCATTTCACTTGAATTGCGGAACTCCATTTAAGATTTTCCTATCTTAAAACGATATTTGCTTTCGATTGTCTTCGCCGGTAAATGACTTTAAGGATATGAGAAGCGTGAGTTCGCAAACGAGAAACACTTGGTAATGAGGAAAAACGTATGAATGTTGCATCTACCTATATTCCTCCAAAAAAAAAAAAAAAACATCTTTATGTAGATATAGCACGAGTTTGCAAACAAGAATTTTTTTTTTTAATTTCTGAATTCTTAGGGTGTCAAGGATGAAGAAAATGTTGTATCCACCCAAAATCCTCCAAAACACATAGATATTTGGCTATATATGCACAAAAATACGTGAATATCGTAAAAGTTACTTTGTACCAAAAATTAAATTTTAGATTTCGTCCAAAAATCCTGTTCATTTGAGTGAGCAGAGGCAAAACACAAGGCAAATCCTTGCTTGCCTCTTTGCTCGAGCAAGCTATACTTTCTCGTATGCGTCAAGTTTATGCACTCTTTCGTTGTAAAAAAAAAATACACTTTGACTCACTATGATCTTTATTATGAAACGCGTTGTTGAAATTAATTGTTAATTTGCTTTAGATTTTAATTCACTCTTTAAGCGAAACCAAATGGGGCCTATATTTCGAACAATTTTGATAAGATCTGAGATATGCCACAATATATGAAAAGTTATGCTAGAAATATCTAACCCTTTACATAATTGGTGCCATAATGGACAAATGCGTCTGCGCCAATAGGGGGCCGCCACTTATCCATTATGACAACAATTATGTAACATTTTCCATATATGAATGCCCTCAAGCATTTATCTACCAGAAACATCCCACGTGTTGTAAGCCCTAATATATGAATATATAAGCTCTTTATTAAGCTCCGATGGAGATTAAATTCAAAGTTTTAGTAGATTTTGATAAATGTTGATGAAACATGTGATTAAAAAATTGTAAATTTCATAAAATATGTGATTAAAATTAATTCCTGAATTTAACTTGAATTTGTCTAAGAAACATGGCCTAAGTTACTCTCTCTCTCTCTCTCTCTCTCTCTCTCTCTCACATCATATTTTACCCCCAGCCAAGATTAAAGCCGTGGCATTTGGCTTTTTCACTTCTAATCTTTAAATTAGCCACTTTATTCTAATATACTAACAAATACACTATTTGTGCTTATTGCTCTTTCTTTAACTCAATGTCAAGAAAATTTCTCCTCTCTTTATAACATTAAGCAATACAACTACATGGCTACCAGGGAAAGGCAGATGCATCAGCCTCGCCGTAAAAAGCCGTCATTCTCGTCCTCTCTTCTCGACTCCATTTATCAGTCCATCGACGAATCTAAAGGTGGAAAAGAACAACAAAAAATCAAAGATTTTGATCTTAGGAAAAACAATGCTACACAAGCTGAAAATGAAATTGAAAGTTTTCGACGGGCAATCATGATCGAAAAATGGATGGAGAATTACAGCAGCAGTAGCAGCGCTCCAACTCCAAGGCATTTCGCATCGAATTCAGGCTCGTCGACAGATTCGAGCATCTTTTCTTCATCTTCCAAATCCACACCAAAATCATCAGTTGTTTCCATTGACCAGAAACTGAAACAAAAACAAGATCAATTACCTGTCATAGAGAAACCTGGAAAGATTTTACAGTATGAGAATACAACAAATCGACAAGATAGATTCGCGAAAACCAAATTACGAGCATTGAAGATTTACGGAGATTTGAAGAAGGTGAAAGAGCCCATTTCACCAGGCCGTAAAATTACAAACTTTTTAAATTCCATTTTCAGCCCAAGAAAGTTGAAGAAAAATCAGGTTATGGAGGAATGGAGTTCAGCGAGGAAGTCTAGATCAGTGAAAGACACAACAACATGTTCATTGGCTTCAAGATCTTGCTTAAGGCAAACACCATCTTCATCAAGAGGTAATAAATCCAAGAGGTCTGTTAGATTTGGTCCTGTTAGTGAGGTTGTAGACGAAGATTCTCCACACGTTACAAACAGTTATCTCTCGAGCACAGGTTTAAGTTCAACACGAGCACGTGGACGGAAAAGTATATTTGATTATGATTATTCAAGTGCTGCACCAATTCCAAATGTTGGCAGCCAATTCATCAAGAAGAACATTGAGAGTTTGAGAGTTCAAGAGGTGAAGAATTTGAGTAAACATGGATTCAGAGAACAATTTTATGAGAATGAGAGTGATTTGGATAATAAGAGTTGTACTAGTTCTGATCTATTTGAGCTTGATCACACTGTCAGGGTTGGAATTGGAGCATATGAACAAGAATTGCCAGTGTATGGAACCACAAGTCTTAAGGCAATTGCTAGTGGATTTGTTTTGTAGTTAAAATAATTGTTATATTATCGATGTACACTTGAGCATTTAAGCATATTTCTTCTGTTGAATCTCTCTCTAAATTTGTATCATATTGAACAACTTACTGTTGTTAACATTTATGTACTTTCACTTGATAAGCAGCAGCTACTTCAACTAGGTAGCATATGCGTAAAAAGTCAATTTATGTTCCTACTTCAAGCGGATTAATGAGCTTTGTTTTGTTTTATGAAATTGCTCCTACTTTTGTTTCACTCAAATCACTCAGCTTGTGAAATGAAAAAACGACGTTGGTGCAAAATAAGATATACATCTAACGGTTAAAAAATGTACGAAGTTTTGTATTCCAATGATTCAAGGCATGAGATTTACACGAGTTTTTATATGTCCAATGGTTGAAGCATCAATTTACTTACAAGGGGTCATCATTTCAAATCTTATATGTACATCATGTGTATGTTTGGTGTAAAATACTAATAGGAGTGAATAATATAATAAACAAGATTTGAGTTCCATTTTATTTTTAGTTTTGTATAGTATTGTACATTTCATCTTATCGGTCGAGAAAATGTTATATATCCCATCGTGCTTGGGGAAGTTGATCATTCCATTATCACAATTATATACATCAAGAGAATAATAGAAAAAGAAAGAGGGTGCCTCAATTGCAATGATAGTAATAGGTACTTGTTTCTTTAGATTGAAGAAAAAATTATAACCCCTTTGCTTTCCAAAATTAGCAAATTGGGTTTGGATTAATTTATTATTATTATTATAGTCTCCTAGTTCATGTGTCAATTTATGTGGCAAATATCATGGTATATACTTTACTTTTGGGATCCCCCACACAAAGGAAGAAGAAGAGCAAAAAGTCTTTGTAGAAAAGTGACTTTATAATGATGTTGTCTACTAAATAATTGAATTAGAGATAAAGTTTGTATTTAGAATAGTCAAAAGAGAAAACATGCACAAAGAAATTTAGAAGTCGGCAAGAGAAGAAGAGCAAAGGGAAGTTTCATTCTTTCAAAATTTAGCAAACATTACTCTTTTAAACTTTCAAATAAAATGGTTCAACATGAGATCAAATAAAAGAACTAAATTCAAATCTCACAATCATCTATTTATTAAAAGTTCTACACGTACACGTCAAAATTTGAATTTGGTCAACACATGAGGGGCGAAGAAAGAGACGATTGAAATGATAAAAGTAACCTTCTCTCTAATAGTATAAGATTTTAATCTATTTATTAAAAGTTCTACACATAAACGTCAAAATTTGAATTTGGTCAACACATGAGAGGCGTGGAAAGAGATTATTGAAATGATACATGCTACCTTCTCTCTATTAGTGTAAGTTTTTAGATGAAATAATTCAACATGAACTCAATCAGCATGATCGAAGAGACACGTGAAAAAATTTAAGGGTTGTGTCCAATTATTATTCTGCAGCGAGTTATAGTTAGCAAGATGGGATCTTGAATTTTAATATGAATTCTTGTTTTTCTCCATTTCATTTTTTTCCATCAAAAAGAACGAAATACCTTGTCACTCTAATAATTATCCAAATTAATGCAACATTAACCATAATAATTGTAAAGAAACAGAAGATATGAGCATTTTGATAGCTGTAAAATATGTCTGTTTGTGTCCAACAAGAGAGAGAAAGAGGGCATTCCAAGAAACATTGTCACATGGATTTCGTTATTTCTACGTTCTTTGCTTTACATCATGGTTTATATTCCATTTGTTTTCAAAACATTGTGACGGGAAAACTATTTTTTTCTTTTAGATTGGCGAATGAAAATTTGCTATGTGGCGTGGCAAACTGTCAAACTTGATGTACACCAAAACACTTCGTGTCACATATAGAAACCAAAAGACAGGAAAAAAATTGCTGTTAAACTCTTAGTGGGCATACGAAAGACCCCATTAGGATTCTCACAAGTCAATACATTGCAAGATTTGACATGATATCTCACATGCAATCCAACTTTTTCAACCAGAAAAAGTAGATTTGCAAACATCTTTTGCATCTCCATACAGTGTCAGAAAATAATTAGTTTCAGTAGATTGTATAACTATAAAATGTAGAAAGTAGAACTTATCGATTCATCGAGTCTTGTGATAGCACGATGTACTAAAGTGAAATTGTCCACGTTAACTATTGCTACCTCTTTAGACAATCATTACCAAGATACAACGATTAAATAAACAATGTGTATAAGCAATCACGAATGACTTCAGAACTTTCAAATGTACTCCAAAAAATATATAAATATAAAAACTCGAGTATGAAATGGTAATTTCGTTTTTGATATAATTTTTCCAAAAATCAGATGTGTTTATATAGCCAGAATATATATACAGCCTCCACCATGATCCAAAAATATTTACAATTTTAAAGGGTTGTTGATAATGAGTTATTAAAAAATAGTCATATTATACTGACTAGTTTGACCCATTAAATAAATTCGAAATAATTAAAATAAAAAAAATATTATTTTAATCAAGGAAGCTAAGAGTCCATCAAAGACTTTTTAATTATCATGTGGGTTGTGAACCGAACCTCCGACATCACATGTAAATTCCACAATTTTCACCAATTAGACACTTTATCTTACTTATTTCTTTTTTAAATATCTAACATATGGCATAGTAGTGGTAGTAGATTTGGAACCATGTAAATTCAAAGAAGTTACACAAAAGTTTTATGTTAGTAGCATTAGTTTGATGGAAACTTCATTTTCATGTTTTTCAAAAATTAAATTATTTATTGCTGTATTTAATTCGACAGACTTCAACTCTCTAACTAGTCAACGGTATATGAGCTACACACTTCATGATGGATTCAATAAAAAGAGGAATTTACTTTCTTGATTTGACATAGTAGTGTATGATTGATGATCATACATACATAAGCATGCGTACAAAGATTCCATTTTGCCAAACTAGTATTTTGAATGGCAAGTGTTACACGTCTAATACATTGCTAATTCTTTCTACTCGTCTTATTGTCTCGAGTTTCTCTTTAACTTAGCTAGGCTTTAAACAAAAATAGTCTAGTCGAGAGAGTATTGGCTCGATCAACACCACAAAATGATCAAGTTGAACGCGTTTTTGAGAAAAAGATGCGAATGATGACAAGTTTCATTTAGGTTAAATTGTTTGTGTACTATAAAGAAGATGTGCTAAAAGAAAAGTTAAAAATATGACAATGTCTCGCTTTAACGTTAAAAAAGTGGACCATTTTGAAAATTCTCTCTGACAAATTACATTGATTGTTGAAAATGGTTAATGCAGTGTGTGAAAAAGTATAAAATAATGATGATAAATTCCTCATATCTAACTTATATATATATTGTTGAGATAAATATTCATTCTCAATCTATTAGGACACGTGACAGCTGACCCAATTTTATTAGGTTATTTTGGTATGACTTTTTAAAAATCAAAATTACATCGAATAAAGATGAAAACATTGACCAACTTATAAATGATTGAGTTACTCCTCTTAACACTTTGTTAGGTAGGTGCTACTTGAATTAGTTGTAATTTCGGTTATGAAATAAACAATAAATAAATAGAATGCATTAAATATTTACGTAGAATAGAAGTCACTCACCAAATGAAGCGAAAATACCGGTAAACGAAGATGAACGAATAATCTGTATCATAAAAAAGAATGACTTATTGACAAATTGATTAGCGTATGTCATTCAATTGTGAAAACTTCGTAAGTTTCATTTTTATTTACCAGAATACTTTGTCAACAAAATCGTTCAATTCTCTTCTTGTTCACTTTTCCTTAATTTCCTTGGGTAAATGAGTAGGAATTTCACTAGATTTAGGACATAAAACTCCAGGTCCATGTAGGTGAACGATATGGGGTTGGGCTTCAATTTATGTAATACATGCGATTCTGGATTTTAAAAATAAGAAGTGGAAATTACACCTATTTTTTAACTATTCATTTCAAAAAAGGGAAAATTGCTTCGCTTTTTGCAGACTTTACCTCAATCTTCACTTTATGCCACCATATGTCCCAAACCTTTGAGAAATTCGCAGATGCAGTCCAAATGACGTTAAATGTTAGTTCCACCGCCATTTGACTTCAAAAATGAAAAAAGAAATTTTTTGACCAATTTAAACAGGGGCATTTTCGTCCATTCCTATTTCCTACTTTTCACTGTGCTAATTTCCTTTCTTTTTCAAGTCTTATATATTCTTCTTCTCTCTCTCTCCCATTATCGTAGATGTGAATATAGAGAGCAATGTATGTAAATGCGGTGGCCCTGTGCAGATGAAGACCTCATGGACAAACTTGAACCCAGGAAGAAGATTTCTCACTTACCCACGGTGTCGGGATGTCGGTGCATGTAACTTTGATTGTTATGACCCTCCAATGTGCGACAGGTCGAGGGAGATAACCCCTAGATTCTACGTGTTAGAAGAGAGATGGAAGTTGAACTAAATAACCTACGTGAAAGCAGCCGTGGTTCATGGATAACTTGGATATTAGGATTTGTATATGGAGTTTTTGTGAAATGGGTCTTGCATAGATCTATGTTAGGTTTATGAGCTCATATGTTGTGTTTGTGTTTAGGAAGATTGATTCATGAATTAGTAATCGAGTGTTGTCTATGATCTTGTAACTTATTTTTCATTAAATTAGTAAGACATATTATCATTCAACATTGTTGTTCTAATTTTCATGTTGCACAGTTTCCTCCCCCTCTGTGAGCAAATGCTTCAAAATGACGGGAAGAATATGTTAAAAAAAACCCGTTGTAGGTGGTGCATTGCATGTCTAAAACGTTTTCAATAAGTCGTACAGAAAAGAACCAAACATTTTACTACGTCGCAGCATAGGTCCCAAGCATTTGTTTTTAAATGCACATGAAGTCCCGAAAATTTTGAATGAGTTGCACAATAGGTCCCAAACCTTTTACGAAGTTTAATCTTGTGTTCCACTTCTTTGCTTCAGTAAGAATATCTATTTCACCGCTTTAGGTCCCAATTCCAAAACTGTTTCACTTCCGAAGCACCCAGAACAAAATGATCCAAAAACAGTCACTAATTGAAGACAAAAGAACCATTTTTTCATTTGAATATTCACATTTTACATCATCATTCATTTGTTCATCATACAAAAGCAATTCCAATTTCGTTCTACCAAAAGATAATCTAATCACATAAAAACCTTCACCATACAAAAAAAATTTGTTCAAAAGGATCATCATACAAAACATTACGTTCTTTTTTTGTTCAGTTTTCTTCTGTTTTGCCTGTGGCTCTGTGGGAGTAGAAGTTTTTCTCTTGCCCTTGTCTTGTGATTAAGTTGGCGTTGTATCCTGCTGTGTAGAGGTCTTTCTCTTTCCATTGTCCCGTGATTGAGTTGGTTGTGTATCCTGTTCTGTATCCTACTTCAGAACACGTTCTCTTGTTATGGCCTGTCCCACCACATTTTTTACATGTCATTTTAATTCCAGTCCTTGCCATTTTGGTGCTTGGAGGTGGCTCTACTTGCGATCTTTTTCTCAACTTCTTTGATCTACCTGCTTGTTTCTTCTTTATAGGTGGATTTAGAGGATGTTTTCCTAGCTCTGGCCACAACTCCGGACCTGACATTGGTTGGATGACTGAGCTATAGAACCTCATGCAAGATTCTTTGTTGTAACATATATCTACATACTCATATATGCCAATGTTTCTCGATAGCATACCAAACATTGCATGCGCACAAGGTATTCCAGTAAGCTGCCATTTTCTACATGCACATTCACGCTTCATTGGGTCCACACTCCATCTCATTCCATCCCTATTGCTCACCTCAAGCTTTCATTTTCAACTTTTCCTATTGTTGTACAAATGTCTTGCATAGTACTTGTGTTCAGCACCCTCACATAACAAACATAACAAATTTATGGAGTCTACCAAGCCCTTTTGTTTGTCAGAAATAAAGGTCCAAGCTCTAGCATTACACATCCCAATATCAACTACTAAAAGTTCTAAGAACCATTCCCAGTTTGTTCTATTCTCCGTATCTACCACAGCCCAGGCTACGGGAAACATGCAATTATCGGCATCAATACCTACTGCAGCCAACAATTGCCCACCTTGTGTACTTTTTAGGAAACATCCATCTAAACCAATTACATTCCTACACCCAGCTCTAAAACCTTCTTTACAAGCCCCAAACATATGTATATTTTTTTGAATATATTATCTTCCCCTTCAATTCTCACTGTACTACTAGGATTAGTTCGTTTCAACTCCTCACCATAGTCCTACATGATCTTGTACTATTCGGCTACAATGTCATTTACAACTTCTCACATTTAGCTCGTGTCCTATCAAATTGATGTTTAGAGATCTCATACATACAATCCTCATTCACCCTCTCTGTAAAACTATTCATTGGCATTTTTGGGTCAGATCTGAACTTCCGTATATACTATTTTGCCAAGCAACTAGCATGCACTTTGTGCATGTATGTTCATCTCTAAATGTGTTAATTCTGAAACTTTTGTCTTGTTGCTTGTAGGCATACAAAAGCCATGGACAATTGTCTTGACATTTGACTCATGGTCTTGTTCCATCATTATTAACATATTTTACATGCCTTGATTTTTAACGGAGCACTGTAGAACTACTTCTCTCAATATCTATATGTGGTCAAACTTCATGCATATTCGAAAATTTGGATCTTGCATGTTTGTAGCAGGATTAAACCAAGGCTCAGTCATAGCTCTTGAAGAGCCACCAACTTCTTCGGTATCACTTGGACTACTTCTACGATCATTTGACTCATCATATTATGTTCTATCACCATCTACATGCCCTGCTCCACCCTTATGTTCTGTCCTCAAATTTTCATCACCAATATCAAAACCCTCAGACAACCTTAAATATGTATCTTCATCATTATCATCACTAGGAACATCTTCCTCCTGCTCATAATCTGAATCACTGAACTCCTCAACTATGCTTTCCTCAAATTCCATCTCACTGTTTCCTTCTCTAGTGTCGGTATGGTACACATTTTTAGCAACAACAAGTGCATCTACATGGGGTGTAGTAAGTACCTCATTATAGTCATGCAGGTCCACCACTGATTCTTCACCTATGGTTTGATCACTCATATTATGCCCACATGTTGGTACATGATCTTCTGCAGGGGAAGGGGGTACAGATGCTGGTGGTGTATCTATATGAGGTGAAGCAGCAGGGGCTTCATCAACACATGATGCATCGACAGGTGCATCATGTTGTATTTTAGCAGGTGCATCATATTGAGGTGAAATATGTGACTCATTGTAATCTATAGCATGTGTCTCTTCATTGTTATATATAAATACATGATCTTCATCTACATGTAAGTCACCCACTCCACCTACAGGAACATCAGTAGAACTCTATGCATCCACTTCTATTTCATTAGTATCACCATTTATGTCAACCTCATCGACAACATACAAGTCATCACCCTCCAGAAACTCATCATAAACCTCAATTACATAGCATACATTATGCTCAAACTGTTTGTCAACATCTAGTTTCTCTTTTTCTTCCACATTCTCCAACACCTCACCAGTGTCAACATCAACCACCGAAATAGCATACCCTACTTTGTCGTCCCATGACAATTCCAACACTTCAACTACGGGCACACACCACATCTCAGCAAGCCTCTTCTCACCAAGCAACCTAACTACATTCATAAAGGCTGCATCTATTACCAACCAGAACGATGCCTCACTCAATCTCCTCCTTTCAATCTTATACACATACCTCATTTTCTCAAAATAGACTAGCATCTTCATAGCATTGTCCAGGAGAAATCTATTAAACCAATCAGGGTGTACGTAGTCTAGATAGACCATCTTCCCATTCTCGTATACAAGATTTCGCATCTTTTTGAAAAATACACTGCCGTAATGTAGTTTTATGATGAAATAACTTGAATTTTTCCCTAGATAAAAAAATCATATCAACAACAAACCCTAGTTGAACGAAATGAACGCAAAATTAGCGCGAATAATTGGGAAAAATTTTATGATTTCAACTCAATAACATGCTTAAAATTATGGAAATATGCACTAATATGATCACAGTTGATAACCCACTCTGAGGCAAATATGTCTACAACCAGAAATTTTGAAAAAATGAAAAAAATTAAAAAATTACCACATACAGGTTCGGGAAGATGGCCTCGTATGTGACATACAAAACCTTCTTGAATTTCATCGGATTGTTAGCTATTTTTGTTCAACATTATAGAAGATGGCTGTTGGGTTCGAACCGTGAAGGAGAATGGAGAGGGAGTGATATTAAAACTGACAAAATGACTTTGTTGTTTAAATAAAAGGGGAAATAGGAAAGGACAAAAATGGCCTTGTTTAAATTGGTCAAAATTTGCCCCTTTTTTTTCCCATTTTTGAGGTCAATTGATGGTGAAACTAACGTTCTCCGTTATTTTGGACTGCATCGACAAATTTCTCAAAGGTTTGGGATATGTGGTGGCACAAAGTGAACGTTGAGGTAAAGTCTGCAGAAAAAAAAAAGACTTGGGACCGCGACTACAATTTTCCCTTTCAAAAATCAAGTGCTAAAATTTTTCTTTCAAAAATTAAGTGCACTATTCCCCACCTACTTCACACTCTCCCACCTGCATATCTATTTCTCTCTCTATCCTCTCAATCTCAGGCAAAAATCTTCGACTGCCAGCAGCACCTTACCATCACTCGTTGTCACCCACCACCGTCGTTACTCTGATATCCTCGCTCAACCACTCCTCTTCTTCCCCATTGGTTGTTGCACATGGAGGCGAGCTTTGTTGTTCAAGGTGTTCTTTAACCGTTGACTCTCAGTACTTTCCTCGATCTCGGTATGGTGTTGGTGGGTGTAGTTGAGGTGGTCAACAACATAAATGGTCTTCCGGTGTGGTGGGTGCCGATGGAGGAGGACTTTGTGACATTTGGATCCGGTTGACACAATTCTCCTTGTTGATTTTTGGATGTGGAACCTTTTGTACTCCTTTCCTCTCTTCGATAGATTTATATAGAAACTCTTTTTTTTCTTTAAATTATTTTTAACCATAATTCTCCCAATAAAATAATTTTATACATGAATTCATAAATTTTTCTACTTTTAATCACATATTCTTGAAAAAAAAATCACTTTTTACAAAAGAGTTTGATGTAACATTTTTATTTATTAAACTGCAATATAACTTGACCCCATCATTAATTTAGCTATCGATCTTGACTCGTTTGACAAGATATTTAAAAAATTAAAAGCTGTTTCTAGACTAAAATATGTTTGATTAATTTTTTCAAAAATGTTTTGTCTGATTAGAAGAATTTTTAAAGGAAGTCGGCATGAAGTAACTCGTTTAGAAATCTCTTCTACGATATGCAGAAACAAAAAAAAATGGAGTTCTACCTAGGTAGCATATCAGATTTTACTCGAAATGAATCAATATGCTTAGCTCGTGTTTATGGGTGAAAGTAAATGCAAAAACCACAGCTTAAGAGCACAAAACAATCCGCGGCAAGAAAAAAATTGAAGGTTTTGATTTATAATTTACTAAGGCCCCGTTTGATATACTACATTTTCCATTTTCCAACTTTTGTAGTGTTTGATAGGCAAGATTTTACCCAAAAAATATTTTCCTCCCTCTCTCCTCACGCGCCCCTTTTCTTGGATTTGGTGGAAACGGACACCAAACTTTCAACATTTTCCAAATGAAAAATTATACTGATCAAACACAATTAATTACAATTCTCAGTAAAACAATTTCTAGGCAATTCAATTCCCTATAAAACATTTTCTTTCCGCCTATTTTTCACATTTACAATCAAACGGACCATAAATAAAGAATTGTTCTACAATCCCACATTGAAGCTTTGGAATTAAAGGCTCAAGAAGCAAAGGAAAGAAACCGTATGAAAGCTGGAAGAACTGGAGCTGAGCCAGAAGAACTGAAGTTGAATTAGTTCTAGTCAGTTTAGTTTGTTAATACACGTGTTTCCATTGTATTGGTTGTATAAATTTCAATTTGTTAGTTTGTTAGAAAGATTCTTTTCCTTGTTCTATTTATGTCACGGTAGATGCATTGCAAAGGGCAAAGTGTAAAATTTGAAACTCCATCAATAATATTTTCCAATTTCTCTTATTTCACTTTGCTCTCTAAATTCCGGATTGAGGAATTTTACATGGTATCAGAGCTATTATAACATTTCTACTACCTGATATGTACCAAGCACATGGCAAATCCTTCTGATGATTCTTCAAGCCCCTACTACCTTCATCCTAGTGATAATCCTGGTGCTCTACTAGTTTCTGAAATATTCACTAGTGAAAATTATGTGGCTTGGAGTCGCTCAATCAGAATTGCCCTAACTGTGAAGAATAAAGTTGGCTTCATCGATGGGAGTATAACACAACCTGGTCCTGATGATGATCTCCTTCAGACTGCTTGGCTTCGAGCAAACAATCTTGTATTATCATGGCTTATGAACTCTATTGCAAAGGAAATTCGTGGCAGCCTTCTTTATTTTACTAATGCCTCTGACATTTGGGATGAACTTGAAGTTCGTTATCTTCGCAGTGATGGCCCTCGTGTATTCACCTTGGAGAAGTCTTTAAGTTCAATTTGCCAAGGATCGAGATCTATCACTGAGTACTTCAGCGATTTCAAAACTCTATGGGACGAGTATTCCAGCTACCGTCCTCTTCCTACATCTAACTGTGGAGTTTTAGATAAACGTGAATGTGATATTCTGAAGAACCTTGCTGATAGCCAACAATCAGACTATGTGATGAAATTTTTAGTTGGATTACATGATTCTTACTCAGCC
The DNA here is from genome assembly GCA_903798235.1 of Fraxinus ornus. Classification (NCBI taxonomy): domain Eukaryota; kingdom Viridiplantae; phylum Streptophyta; class Magnoliopsida; order Lamiales; family Oleaceae; genus Fraxinus; species Fraxinus ornus. The sequence continues at coordinate 35,660 of CAIGRF010029295.1, forward strand.
TTACGAAGTCAAATGTTACCGTCTTCTCCACTACCATCTATGAGCAAGGTGTTCTCCCTGTTGTTGCAAGAGGAAAGCCAGCGTTCATTGACCAATGCAGTTGGAATTCCTTTTGACTCACATGCCATGGCTACTGCACAACACTCCAACTCCTACTCCAGGCCTTCCAATGGTTTCAAATTCACCAAATTCAAAGGAAAGTCTGATGTTGTCTGTTCCCATTGTGGATATCATGGACATCTTGCTGACAAATGTTTCCAAGTCATAGGATATCCGCCAGGATGGAGAGGTCCAAGAGGGAAAAGATCCCTTCCAACACAAGTTGGAAGTACTTTTAATCCACAAACACCTAATGCTCATATTGCTTCTTCTGTGGCACAGAATTCAGCAGTCCCAAATATGGTTTTCACTCAAGAGCAATTTCAGAATTTACTTACACTTGCAAATAGCCTATCTACATCTTCCATCAGTCCTAATGCTGCCTCTACTTCAGTTGTTGATGTATCAGGTAACCATTTTGCCCATCCATGTAACTATGTTTCTTCTTTCACTAATCATACTCCTTGGATCATTGACACTGGAGCAACAGATCACATGGTATGTTCTCCTCACATTCTCACTTCAATTCATCTTCCTATCAAACCTTCTCTAGTTCATTTTCCAAATGGTCAATGTGTGCCTATTAAGTTTACTGGAATGGTGATTCTTTCCCCTAAGTTAACATTGCATAATTCTCTTTATGTTCCTTCCTTCAATATCAACCTTATTTCTACTTCTAAATTGACTGAAGATCATTCCATTGGGTTGTTTTTCTTCCAATCTAAATGTATTTTGTAGGACCTCAGCAGTTGGAAGATGATTGGGCTTGCTGAAGTTCAATCTAGTCTGTACCACTTGCAAAATCTTTCTGCTGATGAAAACAGAACAATGTATGATTCCAACATCTCACTTCCTGTACATTCAGTCAAAGCACGAGCACTAACAGTTCGGATTTGTGGCACTTTCATTTAGGACACATTTCTCCTGCTAGATTGCAAGTTATTAGCACTTTTATCCTAATGTAAAACCAACTCACAACCATATACGTAAGATTTGTCCCTTAGCTAGGCAAAAGAAGTTACCTTTTCCTGTATCACAAAATTGTTCGAATAAAGCTTTTCAATTGATTCATTGCGACATTTGGGGCCCCTTTTCCAGCATTTCACACTCTGGTTACAGTTTTTTTTTTTAACAATTGTGGATGACTATACACGTTTTACTTGGATTTACCTCTTGAAAGCAAAATCAGATACTCAGCTATTACTCAAAACTTTTTTTTGCTTATGTTCATACTTAATTCAACACAAAAATTCAGTCCCTCAAAACAGATAATGGCCGAGAATTTAATATACCAGCCTTCTATCAAGATCATGGCATAATTCAATAACTATCTTGTGTAGAAACCCCTAAGCAAAACGGCAGAGTTTAAAGAAAGCACCAGCACCTATTAATTGTAGCTAGAGCCCTCCTTTTTCAATCAAAATTGCCTCTGTCATACTAGAGTGATTGTGTGTTAACTGACACACATCTCATTAATCGTACTCCATCATCCATATTGAATAATCTTACACCATTTGATCTCCTTTTCCAAAGGCCTCCTACATATAAGTACCTCAAAGTATTTGGTTGCTTATGCTTTTCCAGTACCTTTAAAAATAATCGAAACAAATTTCAACCAAGAGCCTCAAAATGTATCTTCCTTAGTTACCCTTCCAACATGAAATGATACAAGGTGCTTGATCTCTCAACTCTTAAAACATTTGTCTCCAGAAATGTTATCTTCCATGAATCCATTTTCCCCTCTATTCCAAACTCTACTCACACACCTTTTATTTTTCCAAATTTTTCCCAGACCTTTGATTACTCTCCTTCTCCTTCTCCTGTTCCAACCTCCTCTTTTCCTACCTCATCTTCTCCTCTTCCTATTACTATCACTGCCACTCCACACCTTCAAAAATCTGAAAGAATCAGGCATCCACCTACACACTTACAGGATTTTTATTGCGGTAACATGACTCAAACACCTTCAGCATCTCAAGCATCATTCAACTGTTTGAACTCTTATCTTGGTAAGCCTTATCCTATTACTCCTTATCTTTCTACTTCTAGGTTGTCAATGAACTATAAAACATTTGTTGCTGCTGTTTCATCCATTCTTGAACCAAAAACCTTCAAACAAGCCATTTTGTACCCTCAATGGAAAGCTGCCATGGAAAATGAAATTAAGGCTCTTGAATTGAATCATACTTGGGACCTTGCTGTCCTACCTCCACATAAGACTGCAATAGGTTGCAAATGGGTTTACCGTGTAAAATTTAAAGCTGATGGTACAGTTGAAAGATACAAAGCTTGGTTAGTCGCAAAGGGTTACACTCAACAAGAAGGTCTTGACTTCTTTGATACATTTTCCCCCGTTGCCAAGATGACTACCGTGCGTAGGGGTGGGCAATAGGTCGGGTCGGGCCGGGTTTTGCCCCAAAATCGACCCGACCCGACATTCTCGATTTTAGGCTCTTACAAAACCCGACCGACCCGACCCGGTTCGAATAGGGTCGGGTCGGGTCCTTTTTTTTTTTTAACATCATGTGTACAAGACAGATGATAAAAGAGTGCATGTCCTAAATTCTCGAGCAAATAAATCAGTATAACGAGTCGAAAACAACAACTACAGATACTAAAAAAGTTAATATGAAAGAATCTGATATTTTTCAGAATGAGACACATGAAAACTGAGTATGACTCAGTTGAGCATTCATAGCTGGAAAAACTCCTCAATCACCTTCGTGCAATCCCCTCCCAACAAAACTGTAACAAACCCCAGGAGAAATCATTGAAGTCTCAGACAAAAATAGGGGATTCTTGGAGTGAACAATGACATGATCATTACAGAGAACTATAAAAAACTGAACCACGACAGAATATCATTTATCCACAATTTCTGATGTTAGTTCTAATACAGTGTATACAAAAGGTTCTCGTAAGAGTGTTCCTATAAGAAAACCGATATATGAAAAACATTACTATCGCTGAGGCGTCAAATATGGGAAAGGTCAAGAAGGGCAGAGCATTGTAGAAAGATAAAAACTTATCTATTCTTCCTTGAGGGAGTTGATTAACTTCACAGTGATTTGGCAAACCAGTTTCACAGCAGGTTTTCAAAAGTCGTGGAGGGCTGTGGAGGCGATTTCAAGGCGAGCAGTGGTGGAATATCAGTAAATGAAGGCTCTTACCCAACACACCACCACCCTTTTCTCTTTTCATTCATTTACAGCAAGCACAGAGACGGAGAGAGAGATCGGCGGCAGTTTGAATTTGGAATTTGGAAATAGGGTTAGAGATAATGAGTTGGGTCGGTTTGAAAATATTTAAACCGTGGATCCGACCCGACCCAACCCATTTTAAATCAAAATCGACCCGATCGGGTTAGGTTGGGCCGGATCTACGATTTTCAGGTTATGTGCCCAGCCTTAACCGTGCACACTCTACTTTTTGTTGCTGCAATCAAACGTTGACATTTACATTAACTTGATGTAAACAAAGCTTTTCTCCATGGAGATTTGCATGAAGAAGTGTACATGCAACTGCCACCAGGATACTCCTCACCCTCTGATCCTAGAGTTTGCAAACTCAAAAAGAGTCTATATGGTTTAAAATAGGTTTCAAGATAGTGGTTATCCAAATTATCATCTTCTTTGATTTAGCATGATTTTACTCAGGGCAAATCCGATCCCTCTTTGTTCATCAAACGGACTTCAAAGAGTTTTATGGCCTTATTGATATATGTTGATGATGTTATCGTTGCATCTGATAACCTCTTTGATATAGACATTGTGAAGAAGTTTTTGCATGATTCTTTCACCATAAAAGACTTGGGAGAACTGAGGTATTTCTTGGGCATTGAGGTGGCTCGATCAGCAAAGGGTATTACTCTATGTCAACGTAAATATGTTTTAGATATTTTGCAAGACAGTGGTTTTTCTGGCTGTAAACCGGCAGCCTTTCCCATGGAATCCACGCTAAAGCTGAGTAGAAATGATTCATCACCTCCTTTATCCAATCCTGCTTCATATAGAAGACTTGTTGGTCGCCTTTTATACCTTACGATAACTAGACCTGACATAGCTTATTTAGTACAAGCATTAAGTTAATTCATGGCTAATCCTAGCACCTCACATCTTAGGGCTGCTGAGAGGGTTCTAAGATATATCAAAGCAACACCAGGTCAAGGCGTTTTCCTGCCTGCAGTTTCTTCTGTCCACCTGAAAGCTTACTCAGATAGTGACTGGGGAGGTTGCCTTGACACTAGAAGAAGTGTCACTGGTTTCGCTATCTTCCTTGGGGATTCTCTTATATCTTGGAAATCGAAGAAGCAATCAACTATCAGTCGTTCTTCTGCTGAATCTGAATACAGAGCTCTGGCTTCAACCACCTGTGAGCTTCAATGGTTAATCTACCTATTAACTGACTTGCATCTTTCTCATCCCCAGGCAGCTCTCCTCTACACTGACAGTAAACCCGCCTCTGATATCACATCCAACCCTATCCATCATGAAAGAACAAAGCATATTCAATTAGACTGTCATCTAGTACGGGAGAAATTACAAGAGGGTCTCATCAAAATCATCTACATTCCTTCCAAGCATCAGTTGGCCTACATATTAACTAAACCACTTGGTTCTCTCAACTTTCATCATCTCATTCGCAAGATGGGATTGATAAATATCCATTCCCATCTTGAGGGGGGGTGTTGGAGTCTACAATCTCACGCTTTGGAATTAAAGGCTCAAGAA
>CAIGRF010029370.1:6163-31504 GCA_903798235.1 Fraxinus ornus
ATAATATAGTTCTCGAAATAAGTTTTAAAATGACATAAGCAATTTGTAAATTCGATTAGCGTACGATAATCGGATGATTTTTAAAGTTAGCATGTTATCGAAATTTTCGAAATAATAATTTTGAACGGCCTACTTTGACAAGTCATAACATTTGCTACTATTGATAGTTTCGTACGCTATTAACGACGTAGAAAACTAGACCGTGAGCACTTCGAAATGATATTAAGAATGTAATATTTCGATTTCGTTTTATATCCCATGATGATTTCGAAAATTGAAATTAAAACATAGAATATGTAATTGTGAAAAAAAAAAATGGAAACAATTGGGGGGGGCACTTGCCCCCCTAAGCCAGCCCCTAGGTCTGCCCATGCTGCCACTTAGATTATTGCTTAACCCTATTGGGGCTAGATAGCAATTTTATAAAAAAGAAGACTAACTTGAAAATTTTACTTTGATTTTCTGGCACAAGGCATATAGAGGCAAGAAGTCAGTAAAAGTGTTAAAAACATTAAATACTCCAAAGGAATTAATATAACTAAAACAAATAAGCTACCAGAGTTTAAAATTGTTATAACCTTGTTATTTCTTGCATCTGAGATGATTTCCTCGAGAAAATCAATGCTATATATTTGGGCAGATTGGGACACCATGGTGTTCAAGGTATACTCTTCTTCAATATCAACCATTTCACTAGTAGCTTCCACCTTAGAAGCATCATCACTTAATTGCATTATTTCTGATTTCTCTAAATTGGTGTTTTGCATATCACTCACCACTACCAAATGGGCACTGCTTTCTGAAGGACTCGAAGTTAGATCATTAGCTGTTAATGAAATAGGCCGATCAACGAAATTCATCACCTCCAATCGATTTCCATCTTGACAAGATTTTCCCTGATAATTGTCTTCAAGGATACCCGTGTTGCAATCTCGGTCTAGTCCACCAGCATTTTCCAAATCCTGCATATAACCATGCACATTTCGATCAAAACATGTATCCCCATCATTTGAAGATCCCAATGTGTGATGAGAACTCTGATCAAACAGAGTCTTAACACTGCTTTCTGAACACTTCTCAACGGAAACTGATGCCTCTCTTTCAGGGTCTCCAGACACTTCATGATGATTATTTTCTCTATTTTCATCCATCACAATGACAGGTTCAACATGAGATGACACATCCACACTAAGCTTAACACTATTTTCATCACATTGCACCAATGAGATCAATTCAGTAATCCCACTGTCCCCACATTCTTCAAGAATTTCACTACATGTGTCATAAAAGGGCTCATTATGTCCATCGTTGGCATCATTTGCACCAGGGAATGATTGCTTAACTCTAAAGCTCACATCAGAAGATGCTGAACCATTTTGATCTTCAGCGGAACCCTTTGTGTTCACAGTCAATGCATCCTTGATCCAAGCAGTTGCCACAGGTTCGACAATTGCTGTTATACAGTCAAGACAGCACACTAGATAAAACTCGTAATGATAGCTCAACCGTCAATATATACTCTCAATACTTCCTTGAGATATAATAAAATCAATAAAGAAACAAATTTGAGCATTCTAATTGGGAAAAGTGATACCTTTAGGTGACTCGGCTAAGTTCCTATTTTCACCAGAGGAAGAATTAGTTTGTCTAGATCTTTCAGTAAAAAGGGGAATAATCTCCACAAGAACCGCCTCAACAGCGGCATCAGCATCATTACTATGCTCAATTGCAACAGCTCTAAGAACTCGAGAATCAATCTGTCCCGCAGAAAGGAATTAAAGAAACACACAAATTGAGATTATTATCCGATCCCTTCCTCTTATAAAAAGAATCTATGCGCTATCAAATACTAAGGGTGAACCCTGAACAAGTGACTAAAAAATCAGACAAAAATCAACAATAATTGCAAATAACACACAGAAACTCAAACTCCTAAACTTACCTGTGGAAAAATTTCCTGCAACGCCTTATATACTTTTTTGAATCCCATCCTCAAATTCTACTAATCAATTCTGAAAATAAACAACTAAATTTTAATACCCAATCACGCGGTAATTCCAAATCTTATTAACGGATAAAATAAAGTACGACATGCAAGTGTATATTACACACGGAGAGGTGAACAATATGCACGGACTTGAAAACCCTAACCCTTCAGTTTAACTTTATACACACATACTTGGTCATCAAGAACATGGTGAACTCCATTAAAAAAACAAAAACAAATATAAATAATCGTAACAATAACAATACCAAAGATCGTTCTCTTTCAGTAAAAAAAAATTATAAAAAGAAAAGAAAATTAATACAAACCTTTCGAATTCGTCTCTGTGAATGAGGAGGAAGAGAAGAAGATACAATATATACGTCAATCGTCATGATCATTTTGGGGGAATACAAAGGTGGGGGCAAGCGTACAGAAGGGAAGCTGTAACGTTTGTACATCTTTTAGCATTTGACTTTTTCATTTGAATTTGACCTCACTCGGACTAAGGTACAATCCTGATACTAGAGAAGCTTTCTATTTTTCTCCAATCTCTATCTTTTTTTTTTTAAATAAAAATTCATAGCCTCAATTTAATAAATTTTAATTTAAGTTAATCAATAATTAATTTAAATCATAAAATAGAATTCATAATTTTCAATCGTATATTTCATCAATTTTTATTAAAATTTACAAAAAAAAATCTGACTTTAATCCACCAAACAAAGCTTAGCTACTAAGTAAAAGGGAAATTGATGGGCCCCAAGTGAGGAATTTGGCAGTATAGTAAATAAAATAAAAAATAAGTCATGTAGCAAAATAAGTCAACGCGTCAGACATATCTAATTATTTAAAGATAAAGAAAAAAAAACCTCAATAGAAGTCCTTAAATGGAAAATGTATTAATTTAATACGAGAAAATAACTAGTTATTGTTGAGAATTTTTTACTTCAAAAAGCCTCACATTTAACATAGGATACAATTATAGAAAGCGACTTAAATATTACACATAATTTCTCTCTTTTTAAAAATTACATTTTTCTTTTATTGCATAATTTTTTTAATTGCACTAAAGGTTCTCAATTGTTACTTAGCCCTTGTCTGAGCCCTTTTTTTATTGGAAAAAAATTTCGACTTTAAATGTAAAATTATTTATTGAGATAATGTAAAATTGAAAATGACTTTGGAGAAAAAAAATGTATTTTTTAAAAAACGGGACTTAAACGAGGACTTCTTGTTGCACTTAGAATAGTACTCTGTAATCACATTATAAATTTCTTGTTTACAGTTCGAGTCATCTTATGACCACTAAGGTGAGTACCCGATTGAATTCAAGGCCCCATGGCATTAGTCGAGGTACACACAAGTTGGCCCAGACATCTACGGTTATCAAAAAATATATATATAAATTTCTTGTTTAAATTAATATTAAGTAAAAAAAGAAAGAGGAAAAATTGATGTTTCCAAATTCAGCATAACGTAAATGTGTAAATTAGGAATCGTATACACACTACATGGGAGATTATTAATTATTAAAAAGGAAGTATCTCAATAATTTGTTATATAAAATTAACTTCATATTTTCAATTAAAAATTTAAATGCCCATCTTCCTTTCCATGTTTGCAGCACATCGAGTACGGAAAAGTTTCAGTGCAACACTTCTATATGCACAAGTGGTAAACCGTCAACTCAAATAATGACACCTATGATCTCGAACAAATGTTGAGAATTTTGCTTCAACAAAATGGTAAGAGGTGTAAATACAACATAGATAATTCAGTATCTTCTAATCTTATTCTATTCCAATTCATAAAATTAACTAAAAATTTGATAATACAAAACCTAAAACGTAAGATCTCCAAAGGCAAGTCATGTAGGCAAAATTTCGCATTATTCGGTTTGCCTCGAAGCTACCTAATCTCCTAGTTACAAGTCGACACCTGCAACACTGACGGTCTAAGTTTACACATATCTCTATTCATTCTCTGGACATATTTCCGTACAACATTTTCTATAGAATGTGGACGACACTTAAAATATACTTGCATTGACATGACAAGACGAGGTACCTCATCTTGAGTTGTAAGAAAGACCACTTCCATAATTCCATTTAGAAGGAAATAATTCAACGAACAAATTTGAGAAGACCCCTTTTTTCCTTGAATGGCATCTCAATCATAATGAAGCATTAACTTCTGAAAGTCGATAGATAGTGTACTATGCCACAGTAAAAGTTGTGCGACCTCAAACCATGATGGTCTCTTCATATGTCACACACCATACCGATTTAATGCTTTGCTTAGACTTGGCATTACGTTATAGGCTTGATAGGATCTTCTCAATTCAATAATTGAACCCACCTGAAAACGTAGACAGAAAAAAGAAAGGGAATTGGGTTAAATGAACAATGAAGAAACATTATTGTTTTTGGCATCAACTTGACATTTGCCGTGAAAGGATAAACTGCTGAAGCATGTAAATGTGGAAGGAACAGATAAATGCAGAAAAAATCAGAGTACAGAAAGGAAGGAATACATAATGTAAAAATGTGAATGCCATTCCCGAAAATAATGAACTTACAATAATTAGAATAGACGTGAATCCTATAGAAAACCCCTCATTGATACTGCGTAAATAATGATCAAGAATGGTAGATATAGTAGCCAAAACACTTAGCAACAAGCCACCTGCAAAATAATCACCACAGCGCAAAGAGAGGGAGAGAGGGAGCAAATCTGGTGTAAGTAAATGGCATTAAAACTATGAAATACAATGGAAACTATGGAGATAATTGTACCCCAAAAGCGTGTTGATGCTTGTATCTGTGTCAAATACTCTATGGTAGCCTTCCCAGGCTTTATATTTGGAATTCTTGCACCCATTTTGTTCAAGTAATCAGCAATTTCCTTCGGCATATTGGCCTGAAAAGTTGTTATAGGTAAGTTGTGAAAGAGATGTACCTTTTTTTCCAGATGCAACACTGCCACTTATTATACCATTAACTTCTAAATGTACATATCAAAAAAGAGACACTAGGTAATTTTTGCCAAATTTTTCTATAGGTCTTCGAATAATGCACCAGTGTCTTAATGAATTATATATTACGTATTAATGCATACCAATCAAGCCATATTTTTGGTACTCTCTTCAGAACTCTACAAGGAATGCATCAGCCCCTTATAAAAGAGGGTTCGGGATAAGATGTGGGACAAATAACTCACAAGGCAAAAGCTTTTTCAAGAGTAAAATATCCAGTATGGCACAAAATAAATGCAATTATATCATACACTGGATAAAATTATTCATTTTTGGAAATAAGGAAACACAAATCAAAACTTCCTTGTACACCAGTGTAAACTTTGAAAACAAATGGATTAAATTTCTGAAACAGATGTCAACTTGTCATTGTATTTATAATTGCTTAAATGATTTAGAAAATCTGGAGTTTTTCACATCCAAATGCTTCCCTTCATCAAGCATGTAAGAAACATTTCTGAATAGTTAATATACTGTTCAATTAAAAAGTCCAAATATAAAATATATTAGCTGATTGTTCTCTCCATTTTTTTTCCCACTTGACTAAAACGCAACAACATTTCATCCATACTAAAGTGAGGATATGCAAAGAGATTGCAGATACTTTCACAAATTCAATTTTCTCGTGCAGTCATCTAAAGGAAAAAAAACATGTAGTACATGCCACATTTCAAACACATCAAACTGCATAAAATGATATTTCAGTAAATATTTAGGTTTAGAATACTTACAATGTCAAATATATTAAAGAGGAACACAAAGAATGCATAAATTGAATAGAAAACCCAGGGTTCTGCACCACGAGAAGTTTCAGGATTCAAGATATCTCTAACATGTTCCCAAAAGCGTGAGCCAAGAAGACTGCAAAAAGAAAAAAAGAAACAACCAACGGCAAATCACTTGCACGCAAATAAGAAAAGTGACTTAACTCTGAATATCACTAGAAATTGATTCCATATTGTAGTTAACATATATGGAATCATATACTCCAGGAGATACAATTGAGTCGAGTCGTTACACATATACTCCCAAATAAACATATGATAAGCAATGGCATCATCTCAAATAATACCCTGCAAGGATGCTAGGGAACGCCAGGAGATATGATGTAGTGAGAACAGGCTGCATTCCAGAAGGATTTATGTTGAATGGGATATATGGTTCGACTTCAGTCATAGGAGAATCTTCTCTGCCAAAAGCGCATTTAACAATGAATGTCAGTACAATCATTAGAAAATCTCGAGACTCCAAACATATCATTCAATGAGCAGTCCCAATGTTAATGCACTACTAGAAATAAGTTCTATTAGAGCAATTAAATTGATGGCACAGCATAAATATTTAAAAATTTCGAGGTAAAAAAATCCAGTACAATCAGCTCTCGACCAGGATCAGCTATGAGGTCAGATTTATAAATCACTTTTAAAAATCAGATTGGTGATGCAATCCTTTCACTCATTCGCTGATTTATCTTGTTGGGTACCTTTATCTGCCTTCACCCCTCCCCATTTTTTCTTCAAGTAGTTGCATTTGTTGGCCGCATATAGTGTTCTCTGGTTCTCAACTTGAATATTTTGAGGGGGCAAATGGTTCTAGCTGCGATTATTATTTATCAAAAATAGAACCATGATAAGCCAATTAACTCCTGTTAAAAAAATTTCAACCCGGTGGACCCATTCACACTCTAAGCTCTATGGTTTAGGCCATAGGTCCTAGTGTCTGCATTGGATTGGAAAAAAGAAGCATGCAAGAGAGAGAGAGAGAGAGAGGCGCTTTTCTCATAAAGAAGTAATAAAGCTTCTGCAGAATTTTATTCAGAAAATGGACTAAAGGTGCCATGTCTCAATAGGTGCACTTTTGGTAAAGATTGATGCAAATTTTATGCACAAGTTGAAAAATTAAGTATTGGGACAGAATTTTAATTTAGATGTCAAAATCTGAAGGACTCAATCCAATTCCCAGACGCCAACTCCATACCAAATACTACTCCAGTGTTCTGTAAATATGCTCTAGTAGAACTCTCAGGGGCTCATTGATAATCGCCAAAGCTTGATTGCAATCTTAAGCTCATGAAATTAGTTCAGTTTCACCAGAATGTGGGATAGTTACAGTTAAATATTGTCAAAATGAACAAAGCCGTACAAGTGAGGCTCAATTTTGTGAGAACCTTCGAGTTCTGCTCAAAGGTGTGATTGGTGAAGTTCGAGCATTTTCCATGACTTGTCTTTGATTTCAAGTTGGGCTTGAAGAGTACACAGCTCTTTCGAGCAGGCTAATTTGCTAGCTAAATGTTCGTGCTATGATATCCTTATTGCAAGATGATAACAGCTTAACACAATATTAAGTTTTAAACTAATGCGAACATCTCCCAAATAAGATAAAAATATCTAATTATTTAGATTTTATATCACTCATCAGCTAAATGATACTATTGGTATCTGTCAAATTGGCTATGAATATTCACCTGGCTGCAGAAGCAAGTTTAAAACCATAATATTGCAGCTTGATTTTCCTGCAACCCTCAGTTACGACAACTGCCCACATAGTCACTACAGTGAAAATACCTACTACTGTAAGTATGTAGGGCCACCAGCTCAAAGCACTTCCTGCAGCAGGTTAAAATTCCAAAATGAAATTTAATAAATTAATACTAGGAAGATATGACATAATATGCTATCATTTTCTCAGCCAAGGGTACAAGGTTAGAAAACTTCCTAGTGGAAAAGCAAGCATTAAGTGTTGGTCACTATCTTTTTCGCAATCATACATCAAATTTTAACCATTGCATAAATGCAGATGGTACTTTTTACATATAATGGTTATTTGTACAACACTTGACAAGTCAATACATAAATTTTTAATTTTCAAGGAAATTCCTACCAGTAGCAGGGATAAGAGGGAAATAATTCCCAAGTTTTTCACAACCGGAAAGGCAAACAATTTCTATGAAAGAGAATAATAGCTTGCCTTCATGTAAGTAAAAACAAACTAGCACTATCCTACCAGGATACTCAACATCCTCAACATGTGAAGACTTGTCGTAAATTGGGAGGTACAGATTTATAGATATTATTCTTCTCTATTGCACAACTAAATAACAAGAATATACTGAATGAAGCTCCGGCCTGCGTGTGACCATGAGAAAGATGCATTGTAAGCATGCATTGTTTGATCAAATAAACCAACAAAAATAGAAGACACTAGACAGCACCACAAAATTGTTATTTGTACCCATAGAAGGTAATAGCGATGTGGTTTCTGGCACTCACCTGTGAGCTGAGTTAACATTTTGTACAGCGTATCCGTGTAGCCAGTCAAAATGCTCACACAGATAATCAAAGAAGATCCTTGACCTGACCATGCATTACTTATTAGAGAGCTACATAATATTCCGCAAACATGACAAGAAAAATACAGTTCGTGTGGAAAACTAATAAAATTAAGAGTTTGTTTGTGAGAGATTATTTTTGAAATCATTTTCGACTACACATTCTACGGAATCCATAACTTTTCCCTATTATTTAACCTTATATTCTCCCAAAAAAAAAATCAAGTGGAAAAATCTCTCCCGAACAAACTCTAAATGGAGTTGATATCTCATCTTTGACAGATGTTAATCCAATTTCACAACGAACAGAAGCCAGTAGCATATCAAGTTGCCAGGAAATTCCAATGACAAAGGTCAAAATGACAGAATATCAAGACAAGCAAGAAAAATACAACATGGTGCTATATTTAGAAAGACAAAAAAAATAAAATCCAAGGGACACGCCCTGGAAAATACCAAATCCAGACTCTGAAATCTTGTCACAGATCCATGTCGTAGTCATTGCACCACACACCAGCAGCAAAGTCGTCACTGTCACATGTTTTACCCTGAAAACAACATATACATAGCAAAGCCAATTTCATCGTGTCAATAAATCAGCAGCTTGAAGATGATAGGAAACCACTTAGTGACACTCACAGGTCATAAAGCAAACTGATATGGATATCTTCTCCCAATAAAGAAAAAAGAAATATGAATAATGTACAAGGAAAATGTGTCCCTATGGTTGGGTTGCATATAAGAACGTTCTAGATCAAATCCAATCAACTCTAGTAGAAAACCAGATCCAATCTGCAATTACAAGTTGCAACTACTAATCGTGTATCTGAATCAATTGGCAAAAAAATGGTTACACTTTTTTTCCTAATTTTTACTGCACACATTGTTTCAAAGCGAACATTTTCTCTCTCTTTAGATGCATACAGACAAACTACCACGGGCAAAAAATAACTCTTTAACAATAAATTCGCATTACCAAGTTATATGCACCATCGGATATACCAAAAGAAAAATACCATCACAGTAGACTATTATGATCAAAAAATTAAAACATCAACTCATTTCACTCACTCCACCAAACTAGATGTATTTAGTGATTAACTCCATGTGGAAAGGGACGTGATGTGAAGAAAAAGCAATATATCAACAGGTAGAAAATTTCAATGAATCTTGTAACTTTAAAGGAACAGAAACATAAATGATAACGATAGTATTAGCACTTATTACAGAATAAGGAAAAAAAAAAGATTCACCAGAAAATTGAACATTAACAGTGAAACTTAATAAAAGCGTAATCAGTTCCAAGACAAATTGACAAGTTGTACGTTTAAAAAAGTTCAGACTACCAAGTACGAAAATGACCATCAGCTTGTCAAAATCTCCTCAAATGAGGATGATATGCTAATGTCTTAAAGAAAGTACATCTTGCAAACAGAGAAAATGTGAACGGAAAAATTCAGATGGCCACTCTCCATCCGCGAACTCCGCATTCCCACCTCACACCACCACTCAAAATAATAATAATAATAATAATAAAGTGAGCATGGATGTATTTCCAAATATAACTTGCCAAAGTAAAATATAAATTATTTGTGTAAGATCATAGTTTAAAATGAATTTCTTCTACCATGATTACCTGTGACTGGCTGCATAGATCGAATATGGAAGTGAATAGCAAGCAAGTATCACAGCTTCCAGTATTGCAAACCCAAGAGAGATCCACCATCTGAAAGAGATGAAGTAATCCATAAAGCTTAAAGCAAACTATATGCAATGTTAACAATGATGTAAATGGAAAGGAATTCATGAGGACTCGTCTCACGGCTTGAAATGAGAAAGTAGACACACATATAACTTTTGATCTTCTCATGACCATCTAAGCCTTCTTTCCGCAGCTTCACTAATGAAGGAATCACATGACAAAGCACCTGAACATGACATTTATTATAATTACCACCATACTCAAGGCTAGCACATTACAAAGAGATAAAAGTTAGCTTGAGAACAATTTCAAGGCCAAAGCTATGTATTCAACTTCCATACATAATGCATTTGCTAATTGCATGTACATTTGCCAAACAAATAATACTCAAAAGAATGTACTGTAACTGACGAATAAAAGATACATAATGTGATATTGATTATGACTTAAATGATTGGAAATAACCGCAGGCATTGTGCTAACTAGAAAGGATAGCACCTAGCCAGAAGTTCGCTCCGGTAAATCCAGCATTACTACCTGATTTATGTCTCTTTTACTCCCCTCTAAACCTAGGGAGGAGGATTGAGAAGCTGTTGAGCAACTTAGATACGAAGGAGTCAGATTCAGGAACAGATACCATTATTTCCGCATCTAAGGGAAGAAAGGTAGGTATTTGGAGCCTTGCTGAGGCATGACAGTAGAGAAAGAAAAGAGAACGATAGACATAGAATCTAAAGAAAAAAGGATAACAATGGAAAGAAATCTGAGTTTTCCCTATTAATAATCAAATACATATTAAACTGTTTCATCACAGGGACTACATAGAGACTAGTAGTCTGGAATATACTAGGATATTAATTATAATCCAACTAGTAGATGAACTTTGACAAACTCAAACTAGGATAAAACTATATCTCAAGACGATGATTACCTTAAAATAAAAAGAAAGTTAAAACATCCCACTCCTATATTTAACTTTAAAACAAGCAGATAAATTAGGATCTTTATCTCCATCACTTGCGGACATAAATTAAGCTGACAAGATTTTATGGAAATTTCCAGATTTTAAGGACATTCTGGCATTTTCCAGCATTTTTTAGTGTTTCTGTTGAAGGCGTTACTTCTCTAAAAGAAGTCAATGGAATGGATCTCCAGAAATGTCTTCTGTAAAGGTGAGAACCTTCTCGAACTTACAAAAGTTGATAACGACATGAAGCACATATAGATTTGGAGGTGATGTTTATGTGTTAAAACATAAGAAAGCGAATTCTGATTTATATCGTATCGACAGAATTAGAGGTCTGCTGTGATTGGCTATACTTGCTTGAAAAACTTTACTCTGTTCAATATTAATGCACTTTGAATGCATATTACAGTCAGATATCTGCAGTTAACAAATCATATTGTTCTTCAAGTTAAGAAGCACAAACAAAGTTGCATGACACTAACATGACATGATGCACTTATTGAAACTTAAAGTATGACAGACCAATAATGCAGTAAATGTCAACAACATGTAGACCCCATGAAAAGGAAAACTTCTGGTTTAATTGCACATTTAACTCCAATAGATACACGGAAATACAGAAAGAGAAAAATAATTGCAGGAACTCCCTTTGGCATGCAAATACAGCTATTAGAAATATAATTTAATGGCAATATCCTCTGATTGAAAGTCAGCAAACCTGCATTAGGATTGATGCACCTATTTGAGGACTGATTCCAAGCTGGAAAAGAGAAAGCTTAAGTTCTGGCGTTAAATCACCAAGTTCCTCTGCAAAACCATTAAATGAAAAGATATTTAAAGAGGAATGAAATTGACGCCAAGCCCCAGTTAGGTTATCAATTATTCCATGGAAATGAAATGTGTTTCCAGCTCTCACCAGCTAACCATCTAATCTCATTTGTTATTTCCATCCAATATAAATTAACCAGCGCATAGGATAATCCAAGTCTTTATGGACTGTTTGTATTTGAAGAAAAACAATAAGAATTGTTTTTTAAAGAAGACAATCCTAGCACGATTTATTTAGAGAAGTCTAAAAAAATTATTAATTAAAAATGAATTCGTGATCTGAAAAAGGAAATTAGTGGAAATAATTTCATATCTCAACATGAAGATTAATGCTCGCTATAAAGGTATGTTTATATTCAGTCCATCCAAGTGCATAACAGAGATGAGCTATGAACAAGCTGGCTCACTTCATTCTAAACCCTACTACAATTGCCCAATACATCTCAGCACTTAGCACGATATCAATTTGTTTAAACACTACGAATGAGAATACAAGATGATATGGACATGAATTACATCATTCATTTTTAGACCATCAAACAACAAATCTTTAAATCAATCTCCATGAGAAACAAATTGATTATTACTATAGTATGAAAAACTAAAGATAACGAAGAACACTATACTGACAATTTAGTACAAACAACCAATATTACAATATTGTCCCTGTCCTTGTCTAAAATATACTTCCTTTCATCAAACATTAATCCTTAACATTCACGTGTTTAGCAATATCCTCCTGGATGAAGTAGATTAATACAGTTTAAATTCATTAGATGATTAGAAAGCACATTCTTTACCATGAAATTGATGACTTCGTTCGAACAGGGCCAAAATTCATAAACTATCACGCAACTTCAGAACTTGAGGAATGCTTTTAAAATTCTACCAGAAGCCAAAGAATTGGCTCAATTATGGAATAAATTAAGAAATAATATAAAAGCTCATGAAAAAATGGAAGGCTGAAGGTAAAAGTAATAAAGTACAGCAAGATATAAAGGCGAGAAGGTAATTTGAATTAGCGAAATCCCTTGTTCAATGAGAAAAGGTCGGAAAAAGAAAACAAGATGCGGTGAATGCTCAATCTTTCTCGACTACACTTCTGTAATGTTTCATCTACAACTATGTAAAGGTTCAGATGAAGCAAATGAGTGAAAAATAACCAAAATACCTCACTCACTTTAAATTTCATATTTTCAAGCATGGCTATAAAGTTACATCTCAATGGCGCTTCCTCCGCATGCATGCAACACCCCGAGGCAGCACGGGTGAAGTCCTAATCACTCACTTTTTCATCATTTTTGAAATAAATAAGATAAAATTTCAACTGGTACCTATCCCATAGGAGAGCGATATTTCCCTCCTTCCCCTTATTTTTTAATTTTTTTGTAGAAAACATGGTTTGAGGACTCAATTGAAGAAAGTTGGTGGCAATTTTGTATAATATTTCTTGCCACAAGTTACAACACAAATAAAAGCACACTATATGTTCAAAACACGATATCAAAAGAAAAGGTGATGCCAAAAATACTAAATTACAGAAGACATAAGGGCAACTGATGGAAGAAAAAATATATTCATATATATAGTTGATTTATTCTCTGTTAACACAGAAAATAACCCAGAAGAACAATTACCATAGAATACACGACGACACTGGATGCAATTTAACAGTTACATGCAGATACAATTGCCAATATAATAGAGTTAAAAAATGACTCACCAACAGACCCCGAGACAAAGCTGAGGTAGTTTTCCGGTATCAACCTCCTATCGAAACCAGGTAATGGAATGAAATATCCAACACGGCTCATTACTAATAGTACAGCAGTCACAAACAACCGCCTCCTTATCTCACTCTTGAAAAACGATTCTGCAGCATTATTAATAATGGAACCGATCCGTACAAAATTCAAGAACTTATTCCTAAATGTCATGCTACTGGGCTCAAAAACCCCTAATTTGTTGACATCCCGTGCAAGTCCATTATCAGTCTTTGGTATAAAGTGTTCATAATTCAAATACTCAGCAGCTGCAGCCGCCTTGACATTTCTACAAACACTTGGGGGATTATCCGAAAAATGTTTAAATGAAAATCTTTCCATTCCATTCCGGAAAGAACGTTTTTTTAATAAATAAATTCTCCTCCCACTTAACTCAGAAGATTTTTTCCTGAGGGATAATTGAGTTCTAGACGATGGCGGCTTACAGAATTGGAGATTAGGCACAGCATGCTTGCCTGCATGCAGAAAAACAAAGAGAAATAACAAAATTTAGCCAAATGAAATCGGAATAAGATATGATCAAAACCCATATGAAATTACAAAATTAGAGTAACATAAAATTGAAACTCCAGCAAGTATATGTTTGGTGCAGACGGAACTTGACAGCATTAGACTTGTTCATGGTACTGTTAAAACCCATCCAATTCCGTCAAGTACAGCCTATTAAAAATAAAATTATGGAATAATACCATTAAAGAGATGGGTTTGAGAATTGAAAAGAACGGCTTCCATGCCGAAGTGCTGCTATGAGTTAAGCAAAGCAACAAGAAAGTTTAATCTAAAACTAAAAGGGTTTATTACATATTTTTCCGGAAATTTCAGATCGTGGTCCCCCAACTTATTGATTTGTTTCATATCAGTCACCAAACTTCCATATGTCTCAAAATTGAACTTACTTTTTGTTTTGAGACAAATGAGTGACGTGGAGCTAATTTGACATTATATTGTGAGCATGTTTGGTAACAATTAAAATTCAATTAAAATTGAAAATATGACCGTTATTGGGTCACACCCGCCTAATAAAAGTCAACAATAACAGCTAGTTTTTCAATTTTAATTCGATTTTAATCTCTACCAAACATGCTCGTAGTATTTTTGCGCCCAGATTAACGAATTGATAATTAATAAGTTTCAACAAGACTCCAACTAACACCATAAAAATCTTGCAAGTGAAAGAGGGATAAACCTCAGCGCATAAGTCATTTGTGAATGGAGCTAAGTTGACGATAAATTATAGTATTTTTGCGGCCAGATTAACAAATTGATAATAAGTAAGTTTCAACAAGACTCCAACCGACACTATAAAAAATCCCGCTAGTGAAGAGGGATAACCCTTAGTGCACAAATCATTTGTGAATTAAAGAAAAAATGTAATTCGCCTACATATTCCCTTGGTTTTAATTAGAGAGATGGACATAGCCGTTAAATTGAATAAGAATTTAAGTTGAATGACCATTTTCAAAACAAATTTAAGTTGAATGAAACAAATCGTACAATAAGCAATTTTAAGAAAATCCGACTCACAAGATTTGAACCTAAGAACGCACAAACTATGCTAACAAATTATTCGTATATAGACAAAAATTACAACGGTAAATCATAAATAAGTTCCTTTTGTTTTAAATAAAAAAAAAATCGATAAAAATTTAAGTTAAAGTCAACAATTAATTTAAATCATACATTTCATGGATCTATAAGTTGGCCCCTGTTTGTTTTTTTATTATTGGAGCCTAAGAATTAATTTTTTGACCGTTTATTTTCAAACGTTGGGCCCCCTTGTGAAACAAGAAGGTCAAAAGTTGCGGCCAAAAAAATTGTAACGGTCATAAATTTCATTAAAATGAGGAAAACAATTGGAAACAAACAAAGGCTTGTATAAACTTTTAGCCACATATTTCATCAATTTAATTAAAATCTACTAAAAATTTAACTTATAGCAAAATCAAACAGAGGCCAAAGCTCAAATGTTACGAGAGTAGAAGATCAAATTTTCGTCGGAAAATATATAAAATTTAATTATTATTATTGCAACAATCAAGGATGAAATTCACTTTATTATTATTATTATTATTGCAAATGCTGTTATTGTTTAGATTACAGAAGTTTAATGATTATTGTAAGAGTACAAATAGCTATAGTCTAGATCGAGCAAAGCTTCTGTTTTATGAAATCTTGTCTTCAAGAGCTAGTAAGTCCATTCCTTGGGGAGAAAAATCTCTGGCGAACAATCATTTCTCTGTTTAATTTTCACCATCTTGTTGTCACCTTTCATGTTCTTTTTAAGATCTGCATGCAAATGAAAAAATAAATAAATAAATTTGATGAAGATAGTAAGATGGTCATCAACCGGGGCGGAACTACTTGAAGACCAGTGGGGACCACCGCCCTCACTCAATTTTCAGATTTCTCGAATTTTCTTTAGATTTTTAAGTATTTTTTTGTCCAGGTTTTCAAATTTTTTTTTCAAGGATTTTTGGTTTCGCCTCCACTGAACTTCTTTCATGGGTCCGCCCCTGGTCATCAACTCTCGATTCTTCTTAATATTTGCACAATACCCAACTTCAAATTTCATTAAATCGTCCCATGATGCATTGTATGTTTAGCTTTTTGAAACTAGAATAGTTTTGAGAGAGAACCTTGGTGGGGTTGGATCTGGTGGCCAAGTTCATGAACATTAAGGTTGAGTGTCTGAACAACCCGAGCAGGGAGGAGAACAGGAGAACAAGCTGCGCAGTAGGGAAAACCATGAAAAAATGGCATTTCTATATGCATTGAAGTGGTAGCTAGGGGTGTTATACGAAATTGTTCTCCTGCCAACTTGCTAATGTGGTAGGAGAACTTTATTTACAATTCTCTCCAAATGTGAGAACTGAACGTAAGGTTCTCTTCAAGTGGTTAAGATAAGACTTCTCATTGTTGGTATGAGAACATTTATAGGGGGTTATAAGAATACCTGACTTATTGTTAAATTGGAAGTCGGTGTCTCCCCTTCTCGGAAGAAAAACTCCCGTCCCTGATGATTTTTGGCTTGAACCTAGGAAGATAGCTTGCATTCCAGGTCCGATGGGATTTCTTGTTCTTTGGGCTCTCGGGGTTGATCTTGTGTGACGATGAAGCTATTAGAGCACGTAAAAATATTAGAATATTTTGTGTCATATATAGGCAACGTGTATTTGTGATCGTCATTTACTATTGAAAAATATGAACTAGAATTAAAAATAATAATATGAGCCCGTTTGGGAGAGATTAAAATTGAAAAACTAACTGTTATTGTTGATTTTTATTAGACGAGTGTGACCCAATGACGGCTATATTTTCAATTTTAATTTGATTTTAATCGGTACCAAACGGGCTAATCTCAACTAAATAAACCGTAAAACGAATAGTACACGAGTAAATGAAGTCGGGATCTTAAATTTTAAATTAGTAACGTTTTAAATAAATGCAACATTTATTTTTTAAACCACCAAATTCAGAAACAATTAATTATATAGAAACAATTAATTATATAAGGTAACATTATTTACTGCTACGTAATATGCATCACAAGCAAAATTTATTCCAAAAACGAAAAAGCAATTAATTGTAATTCAAATTCAACAAAAGAAAAAATAAATGACAACATAGTTCTTATAATTTCTAATTATTTGTAATTAATTAAACACTTGGCTACCACGTGTACCAGGAAATTAATCACGTGTGCAATATGATTGAATAGGTTTCTATACATACTTTGTTGCTTAGGTTCCTATTCTTAAAGGCATCATGAAAAAGTGACAAAATTATAAGATGACAAGTTTCTAATTTCTGTCGCTAAGCATTAGCAACCAAGGTATCGTAGAGTCGTAGATATATTTGACGCGAAAATATCCGACGCCATTTAAAATTTAAAGGTCGTTTTCAATGATATCGCGCCTCAAAATATGGCTCCGCCATTGAAATAGGATATATGTTTACTAACAAAATATACTTTTTTATTGACGGGACATTGAAAATAGAGTTAACAACAAAATGAAAAAGAATTAAAAAAATAGCAAAATTAAAAAATTCTAGTAAGTAGTACCAATGGAGGAAGTGATTCCGTGACCGATGAATACTTTTCACCGTGCTGATGAGGTTGCCTTGTCGGAAATTTAAACTGCTCCTCCAACTGCAATCCAATAAACAAATGCCAAAAGCTTTACATTAATTTCTCTCTTCATAATTAAGAGAGTAATGCAATTTAACTTTTTTCGGGTTAAATGTAACTTCAGTGGAATTACATAGTATTTTTTTTTATATATAACCGTGCATGTTCGGGCCACCTTGGACGCACATCGACTAATCCCACGAGGCGGGATTACATAGCATTATTCTAACTAAAATATTAAAAAAGAATAAGATATAAAAATCTTGAAAACAGTTGATAGAAAAATATATTTTTGATGGTTCGTAAAAATATAATCATGCTAATTAATTTAATATTATATTAATAAAATAACAAAACAATTAAACTAATTTTTTAACTCGATGTGTTACACCATCCGAAAAAAAATAAAAAAAAATTCCACAATTACGTGTTAATCTATGACTTTGGTTTGAAGTTTTGTTGAAAAAAAAAAAAGGTTCTTCAATATTTCCAATGCATTTTAGTTTTTATAACTCTTTCTGACTTTTGTAACGTATGCAAAATCAAAACGCAAGTCGTTTTGAAGGTGTAATCTATGTGTTACACCATCTTTTAAAAAAAAAAAAAAAAAAAAAAAAAATCATTGACAAAAACGAAATATTTTTGTTTTAAAAATAGGAAACATTTTTTAAAGTTTCCAACTCAAAAATATATACAAGCATATATGAAAAAACAGTATCAACTGAGAAGAAAGAAGTGATATATAAAATATACATACACAGACCTTTTGCTGAGAATGAATGGCATTTGCATGGTTAAGAGTGTGTGTAGGAGACCAAAGCATTTCTTCTTGAAAACAACCAAAATCCTTTTGCGCCATTTTTCACACAATAATCTAGAGAGAGAAATCAAAAGGGGTAGAGAGAGAAACTCCTTTCTTGTTCAAGAAATAGGTTGGAGTGTTCCAACTCTGAACCTGCAACAGAACCGATTATATACTTGTATATAAATACACTTAGGTGGGGTGGGGTGGGGTGGGGTGGGAGAAGGGAACCCTATATTTGATTATCAGAATTTGGAGAAGGTAATCTTATATTTGATTATCAGAATTGGGTGATGATTTGTTGCAACAGTATTACTAATTTACCCTTCTCTCCAAATGAGTTTTATCTTCAATATTTTTTTTCTGTTTTTTATACAATAAATGCATTCCTACTCACCAGATATCACTTTACTTCTTTTCAACCAGATTTAATTATAATATCTAAAATAGTGAATTTATTTTGTCTTTTCTAGGAATTTAATTTTTCTTTCAAATTTTGAATCGTCTTAGAAGGGTAATTATATTCATACCATGTATTTGTTATGTACATTATATTATATTTGCAATGAAGATCCCAATATTTATTCACTTTTTCACTTGTATTTTTTAATTTTTTTCATGACATTCTTATCATTTACATGCACATATCTTGTCTTTTGTGGCAATTTTTATCCAAATATTCTGCTAACATGCGTTGATATAAGGGTTAATACTTGGTAATATATATATACACACACGAGAGACAAGTATTTTTATACGGCTTCCTAACGTAATTGTTCAATGAAAATCATTATCAAAGACAGAAGATATGTATATTAATAGAAAGTTGAGGATAAGAATGTGATTAAAAATTAAGGGATATGTGTGAAAATGATCAAAGATTAAGGACGTTCACTACAATTAAAATATAGTACGGTTAACGAAAAACGTTATGTAAACATAATTATGAATTATCCCTCTTAAAATGGTAGGAAAGCCGATAATCCAAAACCGATTACAAGGGTTTGATATGGTCGGCCATTTAGGTCCAATTCCTATTACTAAACACATCATAAAAACATAAATCTTTTTATGAAGAAGAATGAATAATAAGTAGTGCGTAATAATTTGTACTTAAATATCGAGTAACATTTACTCTAGTTATTTATGTACAAAGAACTATTCCTATATCTTTTTTTGTTATTGTTCAGTGTAATTCTAAAATTGTTACTGACCATTTATATTTATATCTCGATCGATTAATAAAGTTAGAACCACGAAAGAAAGTTGTAAATTCATATTCTAGAATTTTGTATTAATTATCAAGTACAACCAATTCTAAGCAAATTTCAAACTCTTGAATATATTTTCATATTCGATATTTTTATCCTTTATACAATTTCAACATCACAAGTCTATCTGAAATAGTGAAAAAAAAATGCTTATTTTAGTACTATCTCGGATCTAGTTTCAAACAATAAATCGAATATGGACAATTTCAATAAGATTTCATTCTTGAACATAACTTCATTTTTTTATTTTTTTTTATTTCACTCCCCTCTTTGATTAACAACAATAAATTCAAACCCTAATGTTGGAGACCTAACAAGGTATAGTTCATTAACTATGAGTAAACTACAAGGGACAAATGAGTAATTTGACCACCTGAAAATATGGCTACGTGGGATGTGGATAGGTTGAGTGGGGAGGTTCGGTGAACTCCTCCATCCTCGACCCTCCTCAACTCCACTTGAAATATGGGTTGTTGCAGTAGTTTTGTTCCTCACCTAAATTTTTATTTGCCCAAAATTAAGATTTTGTTATCTATTTTTATGCAAATGGAATTGGAGAAAATAGTTCATGGAATGAAAACGTGACATATGCACAGGCTAGAGCCTTTTCTTCATAACCACCTCACCAACCCACCTCTACCTTGAAAAAATTCGTTTTGTTTTAGGAAGGTGGGTGTAGGTCCTTTGACCTTTATCTCCTATTGATATGTGTTGACTCAATTAAGCAACCTGCACGAATTGATTTTGAGGTAGTGCAACTCGAACTATATGTATTTCTTCCCAAGTTGGGCATATTTTTATGTACATCGAGCTTAGTCAAATTAGATGATTTGTCTCGTGTTGGAATATTTGAATCAGGGTTTTGAGCATATAAAGATTCTATTGTAGGAGTATGTTTGAATTGAAATAAATAATTATTATGGTGGAACATTGTGTTTTATCGTAAATTAGATGTATATAAACGAATAAGTCATTACTTTTCTATTCATTATTATTTTGATAAACAAATCAAATGAATGCCTCCTATTCATTATTATTTTGATAAATAAATCAAATGAATGCATCAATTACATATAGTCAAAAAGATGAATCTTCTTCGAGGAATCATTAAGGGTCCATTTGATTGCAAATGTGAAAAATTGGTGAAAAGAAAATATTTTACTAGGAATTGAATTGCCTAGAAAATGTTTTACTGTGAATTACAATTAATTGTGTTTTATTAGTATAATTTTTCACATAGTTCGTTACTTCGTTTTGCTTTATTTTTCATGAAAATTGTCAATTAAAGGGATGCAATTTATTAGAATTGGTGATAGAATTTGCTTGGATTGCCAAAAAGTAAAAAAAAAAATCGAATTTTTTTTTGTGTTTGTTTGGCTCTGTTTTATATGCAAATTGTCAATTAAATGAATAGATTTTTTTATTATTGTGTTTGGAATTTGTTCCAATTGCCAAAAAGAAAAAAAAAAGACGAAAAATCAGATTCCCACCAAAAACCAAAGAAAACAAATTCCTTAAAAAGCAAGAAAGTTGGCACGTGAGATTGCTAAGTGGAAAATGAATTCTGAGCAAAGTATTGTCTATCAAACGGCTTTAGAATTGGAAAATGAAATCATTTTTCCCACTTCCATGAAAAATGTCCCTTATCAAACAGAGCCTGAATCCTATTAAAATTCTTTGAAAGACGAGCCAAATAATTTTCAGTGATCAAACAAAATCTCATTTCCCTTCAAATAGAATTTTTTTTTCCTCAAAAGGATTATTGTTATTTTATTTCTGGGGGCAGTCTAATCCTTTAACAATGGAAGATCATACCATATCATACCCCTTTAAAGACATCAATCACTACGCGCCTTTCAACCAGTGGATCCAACTGCAGAGTATCAACTATCAACTATCAAGCCACTTTTAGGTTATTATAGAATATAAAATTAAAGGATCTATTATTGTAAAATAAGTTAACTTTACAAACTCAATTCACATTGAATATATAAAAACATATAAAATTCGTTAGGGTCATGCTACATGTACAAAATGATGTCCAAAATGACCAATTGGCAGCCGCCTATTGGAGGGGCGCCACTTGGCCATTTTGAACATCATTTTGTACCCAATTTTGTACACCAAGAATTATCCAATTCGTTATGCCTTCCTAAGTATTTAATATTTTAAATTACAAATTATAGTAAAATTTTAGTACATTGCCAAGAATAATTATGATTGATTAAGTGAAAAACATGAAGTACATGTTTAGCACACTGGAATGAATATAAATGACAATAGAACTCAACGCCTGCAATGTTCATGTAAACAAGTCTTACTACCATGTATGTTTGCTGCAACGTAAAAGACGAGAAGGCCTGATAGATCAGAGATGCGCCAACTGTCATACCAGAGGCACAGTATCCACCCGTGTTCGGGGTGATTTGGGCACAAAGAAGCGAATGCTGTTCATCTAAAATTTGACCTTCTAGAGTACAAAAGGCAAGCATGAAATTGTTATCAACATGAAATTCCAAGATATGGAATCAAAACAATTGACAATCCAATTGACACTTGGAAATCATACATTTGCGTCTCCTAATCGATGGAAGCAACATGACAACCCACAACGGAGGTGGAAAAAGCTGATTCATTGCTCTATAAACACTTCAAATCCAACAAAATTGACATAAAAAGGTGAGTTAAAACATTTAACACCACCCAAAATTAGAAATTGAGACAGTTCTTTAAAAGAGATCCGCAACAAAGCATTTTATCAGATAGATGCAAGATCATAAGGTCAAGTGACGCCTAAAACCAAACATTGTATCGAGGTGAACAGTGTGGGAAAAAAAAAAGGAGAGAGAATCATCGCTTCTTGGAGACACCAACAGTCTTTCCCCTCCGGCCAGTGGTCTTGGTGTGTTGTCCACGCACTCTAAGACCCCAGTAGTGACGGAGACCACGGTGATTCCTACCAATGTGAAGCAAAGTCAAAGTAAATATAGAGATAAGCAAAAGAAATAGATATTGGACTGACAGTCAAAAGATAGCAAAGCATAAAGTCAAACCTAATCTTCTTCAAACGCTCAAGATCATCCCTCAGTTTCATGTCCAGGGCATTAGAAGTCACTTGAGAAAATTTTCCATCCTTATAATCCTTCTTCCTGTTCAGAAACCAATCGGGGATTTTGAATTGGCGAGGATTGGCAACGATTGTCATCAAGCTGTCAATCTCAGCAGCTGAAAGCTCACCAGCCCTACATCAATATTTTCCAATATAACATTTTCAATCAGCTCAGTACAGAACTAAAGTCAGGAGCAAAAACCAAGGTCTCCATGCAATCTAAACATATCTGGATAACAAGCATGAAATTAAAACCTTAAACCTGGAGTAAGTTGATATCACTCTCTCCAAGATATACGTTGAATAACATACAATGCCAATAGATTCAAGTCAACTTCACAAGTCTACAAATATGGCACATCCCATTCAAGAAGACCCAACTTCAATAAAGGTGTATAAATCAGAAGCATTATTTCTAAATGTGTTGAACCACCCCATCTATAAGTTTAAGATGTCAGAGAAGGGATATTACTTTATTTAAATTTTGTTCTCAACGTGCTTTCTCATAAGCAAGTTGGATTTATTTTACGTCCAAGGCATACACCAACATTATCTTCGTAAATGGCGACAGCGAGACATGAAATCATAATCTTTTAATCCTCTAATACCATATTGAACCACCCAATCTGAAAACTCAAGTTATTAAATACCAGACAATCATTTTCTCAAATCTAGTCTACGTACAAGTTAATTTCATTAAATATCAAATGTACGATACATTCACAGTTTTAGTATTTGGGTAGCCAAGAGATTTGAACCCAAGATCAGTGTTAGACCACTTCATCTATAAGAACAAAATGATTTTACATAGGGTAAAAAATTTCAATTAAATTGTCTTTGCCATTCCGAACATCATCCATTCCGTAGTACAAGGAAATAAAATGGAGAAATTTGGAAGCATGCACAAGGGATCTGAAACTGGATAGTGAAATATAAACTCAAATTTTAATGGCAAGAATTCAAATACCAACCTCAACCATCTACAATATAAAAAATAAAACTCAACAAGTACAAAAAAATTAATGATGACACCCGTATTCGGCACAAAAACTAAAAATACAGCATAAAAGTTGAAGGAAAAAGATGTTCCTGGAGGATGATTGCATTATCTACAAAGCTAGAGCCCTTATCCTGCTGAATTGAAATGCATTGGTTAAAATATACTCAAGCGATTATGTCCCATGGGAAAATTCAAAAGCGATTTCACCGTCCCAAATTCACAATAGTAGAATTAGCAGTGAATCCATCAGATGTAAAATAAATATTTCTCAAACGCCTGCCCAGAGTACAAAAATCACGGCCTAGTAAAGCCTCCATTAAATTTTTTTGGAATCAATTGAAAAGCAAACCTAAATTAGAAAAATAATTGAACAAAGAGGCATGCCCTGCAATTCTCTTGACAGGCCACACCAACAAAATAGTGTTTGTCAAACCACAAACTTTATGGTGTCAAACATATTGTTGAACTTGTGCATTTATATTTGTTGGTAGACAGGCTCCGCTCAGATTACATAAGAATGAAAAGATCACAATCATTACTTCATTGTAACTAGGAAAAGATGACCGTTTCCCAAACTAAGAAGAATGTAAACATGAAAGACCAAAGACAGAAATAAAAAGCGTGCCAAAATAATAAATTGTCTCGATTAAGAAAGTACATTTAAAAATATTTAGTTGTAGCAAAAGACAACACTCAATCACAAATGTAATAGTTACCCCACAAAATGATTCAATAAATTTTAAAAAACATTTATAAAAAAAGGACTGAATTTGCAGTAATTCCAAAGTATATATTTTATTTTATAACCGTGAATGTTCGGACCAGTTTGCGCGCACCTCGACTAATCACACGGGGCTCTGAAGTTTACAACCGGTACTCACCTCATTGGCTCTGAGGGGACTCAAACTAGTGATCATTGAGGAGCAAACCTAAGACCTGACTAATTGAACAACCCCTAAGGGTTAGTAATTCCAAAGTATATTTTCATCTTGTGTGGTTATAATGGGGTCCTTATTTTTTCTAATTTTACTTTATTTAATAATAACTTAACTGCTAGCCTTTTTCAGAATTTCAAATTTTCCAAATGCTTTTTGCAGTTATCTAGTTCTAACATTTTCTGGTTAACTAGATCTTTAATGTGGACTTTCGTCTTAGAGCATCTCCAAGAGACTCTCTATTTTTAAAGAGTATATTCTATCATTTGGAGAGCATCTATAAATTTAAAGAGTTCAAATTTTGAAGAACTCCAACAATCTCTTTATATTTAACGCTTAATTTTACTACTCTCAACAAATATTTATTATTTATCTTTATCTTTTATTTTAACTAGCTTTTCTTTATATTATTTTATTAATTTCCTACATTAAAAATTGAAACCTTTTGAATGCATTTAATTATAG
>CAIGRF010029375.1:0-10595 GCA_903798235.1 Fraxinus ornus
AATCTCATATTTCATCAATTTTTATCAAAATCTATTTTTTTTTTTTATTTAAACCAAAAAGAGGATCAAGTATTAGTATAGAAATTAATAAAGGCAAAGGGGCCATGCAATCGAATGAGATATATAACTCAATTTAGAACATGAAACGTGAAGATATGGTTAAACAAGAAGTTTTGAGTAATATTACATACTACCATTTTTTTTTATGGTAGTTGAGATTATGATTAATGATAATGTCAAAATTATCGAATCCCATGTTTACAAAAGTCATTTGCTTTAGACCTTTTAAATAAGGTCAACACAAATGGAAGTCATAAAGTTGGTTTTGTATTGTGAAATTGTGTGTTTTGGATGAGGCGATGGAGGAAGCAATTGGGTGCTGCTTCTTTCTTTGGAAAAGTATTCATCAATTTCCTGTGAAAGATTTACTCTTAAAGTTATGAAATCCATTTATTCATTGAATTATCTCAGTCGTCTCTTCTATAAAAAGAAAATAAATGACTGTCGGCCACATGTATTTTGACACCAATTTCTTTTTTTTAGAGATAATGAAATTTGTGTTCGAAAAGTGATAGTTTCATTTAAATATGTAGATGAAAATTTGATCAATTATAAATTATTTTTATTTTATCAAAACAGAAGCTAAATCAATATCTATTTTTCAGTAAGAAAAAAGAGTATTGACCGAGCTTTCGAACTATAAAAATAAAATAAAAATGGAGAATGTTAAAAAAGTAGGATAACAAAAAAGTACTCAAAACAGATTTTTTTTCATTTTTATTAACGTAACATAACATATGAAAGTAGATGGATTGTTTTAATGGAACAAATGAATAAATTGAGTAATAACTGAAAGCCAGATTTTATGGGATTGACTTATAGCTTTTGCTAACGTTGGGTTGCCAGCTTAATTCATAATTATTAAGGAAAGACGTGTACTAATCTTAAATATTTTATGTATTAATCTACACAACTTCAAACTTAATAGCGACAAGTGGGAGTGGATGTCTTACGAAAAAAAAATGGTTGACGAGTTCCATATTGTGAAATGAAATTCTGATTAGATCATGACACGATTTTCTTTATGGATTATGTGTAAAGATAAACAAATTAGCTTAAAGCATGTTTGAGAAAATGAACGATGAATAAATAAATAATTTTTCGAAATGTGTAGGTAAAAGTAATTTAAATGTTTATAAATATTTTATAACACGAGCCAAACATCATCTTAGTTATGGCAATTTTTATTTTGTGTTTGAATTATTTATTTATTGAATAAGATTAATAGGAAAGGTATGCTCACGATTGTAAATCAATACACTTGGTAGGCTTCAAATTTCTTGCTTGATATGAATGGGGATTTACATAAAAAAAAAATTAAAAATAAATTAAGAAAATGACTATTTAGTTTGGCAAATTAATATATCTCCAGTCTCCACTTATATAAGTAATGAATCTACACAATAATTGCTTATAAGTTATTTTACAAACATGCTAAAATTAAAATAGGTTTCGTGTAGATTTAATAATTGTGGAAATTATGCACTTTTTTCAGAAAATTGAAAACTATTTAATCCCCGGTCAGCTACTAACCATGGTTAACTTAACCATGGTTTGAGTTCAATCACTATAAATATGAGAGATCAATTGCTTCCATCCATCGATCCACCACTGCAAACGTTAAATACATTAACTTGCATGGTCGAAACCTCCTTCCGAATTTTCACCTTCTTTTTTCTGGTAAGTTTCTTATTAATTCCTCATTCTATTGTACATTTATATAAATTCGAAATTTCAGATAACAATCAGCTCAATTTTTGTAGAGAAAAAATGGCGTCAAATGGAGAATTCAGTTTCGGAAAGAGTAGTGTGAATCGGCTCCCGAATATTCACACTCAGAAGAAGAATGATGATGACGAGATTTGCCACGATGACACTTCGACTCCGATCAAAGCCCAGACGCTCGACGAGTTGCATTCCCTTCAGAAAAAGAAATCGGCGCCCACCACCCCGATCAAGGGCGCCGCTGGCGCCTTCGCCGCCACAATCACCGAAGAAGAGCGTCACAAACAACAGCTCCAATCAATTAGGTATTATTTTTTTTAGTTCAAAAGTTTAAATCTACTATCGCATTCGGTTTAATTTTAAACGAAATATTATTTTCATCTATCTGAATAATTAGGTTGACGGCGATCTAGAGCATTCCCTGCTAAATTTTGGAGAATTTAGTTATAACTTATAAGTCTACTGTATATGAAGCGCTGTTTGGTGGACATTACAATTTTCATTCTCATTTTTCTACTCTTTTTTAACCACGCATTTTTTAATAAAATAATATTTTTCATCACATCAATAACTTTTCATTCTTTTTCAACCACACATTCTCCGTCAATTTACTATTGCAGAATACATTCTTCCAAAATAATGTGGCTCAAACTCGCTGTGAATTTTAAACTAAACAATTTTCTCTTGTTTAATGTTCAAATTATCAATTTAAAAATAATTCATATCGTATAATTAAATAAGTCATTTTTTTATTGACGTGTAAGGATTTAAAATAAAAGGTTGAATTTTTTTTTAAAAAAAAAAAAATTGTTGTTGATGAAATTTGAATATGAATAAGCTATTTATTTTGAAGGAAACTATCATTTATTGTCTAAATAGACTATGCTTTTATTTTTAATTTTATAAATTTTGAGATTTAAAGATATTAATTTATTTTTTTAATTTAATAACTATATCAAATATATAGTCTTATAAAAATTTTTAATCATATAAAATATTGCTATAAAAATAAAATTTTACAATAATATCAATAATAATACAAGATTAACATTATTATAATTAATGTTTAGTTTAGTAATTGCATATAGGCACAATAATAAATCATTTTTGTTTATCAAATGGTAAAATGCTAATTGTTAATATTGAAACAACTAATTCTTCTCATAGCTAATTCTTTTAGCAAAAGTTGATTTTCTTAGAAGCACAACAATATCAAATAAAGCCAAAGTTTATATTAACTAAAATTTTGCCAAACATGTCTTATTTCAATTATTTTCATTAAAAAAAAAGTAATTGTCATTTTGGTTATTTTTTGTGAATTAGTGCGTCATTGGCATCGCTAACTCGGGAGACCGGGCCGAAGGTGGTTAAAGGGGACCCAGCCAGGAAAGCAGAGACACCAAGGGTGTCACATGTGACCCATCACACTCCCACTTTTGGCATTAGTGACAGTGCCCTCAAGTTTACTCATTTCCTTTACAATCTTTCTCCGGCTGGTTAGTGACCATTTTTAATTTCTCATAATGTTCGATCATGTTTTATGTGTTTTACAATAGGAGTATTTAACTGAATATGCAAAATTGTAGAAGGGAAAATATGTATAGAATTATCATGGAATCTCTTTCATGCAAACAACACAGTTTCAAAATCAAGATTCCTGTGTGTTATTCCTTCTCTATATTATACATTTTCTAAACTTTCTATGTTTGTTTTTATTTTTTGAATGATATTTGTGCTTTGCAGAGCTTTACGAGCAAGCCATAAAGTATGAGAAGGGATCGTTCATTACGTCAAGTGGTGCTTTAGCCACGCTCTCTGGGGCTAAAACAGGCCGCTCTCCAAGAGACAAGCGCGTTGTGAAGGATGAAACCACAGAAGAGGAACTTTGGTGGGGAAAGTAAGTTCCACTCATCTGTGCAGTTTTCCAACTTACTTCTTAGCTATCATTTATTAACGCATTGACATTGTTTAATTAATAGGGGCTCACCCAATATTGAAATGGACGAGCATACCTTCATGGTGAATAGAGAAAGAGCTGTGGATTATTTATGCTCACTGGAAAAGGTATTTTCCTGCGCAGCTCATTAATTTTTTCGAGTATAACCGACAAATTTTTTGAAATGCCCTTTTAGATAAGTTGGGGAAGAATCTGAAAGTTGATAATAAACTAGGTTATTCTTAGAACATCAACACAAAGATGTTGTTCTACTTGTGTAAAACTAATAAAAGAGAGTACCATTCATGTTTTAGTGAATACTAACAAGAAATGACTGAAAATCAATAGTTCTTATCTTGTTACTTTGTAAACTTTTCTGTTAGCCCCTGTTTGGTACAAATTATCACTGGAAAAGGTATTTTCCTGCACAGCTTATTAATTTTTTCGAGTATAACCGACAAATTTTTTGAAATGCCCTTAGATAAGTTGGGGAAGAATATGAAAGTTGATAATAAACTAGGTTATTCTTAGAACATCAACACAAAGATGTTGTTCTACTTGTGTAAAACTAATAAAAGAGAGTACCATTCATGTTTTAGTGAATACTAACAAGAAATGACTGAAAATTAATAGTTCTTATCCTGTTACTTTGTAAACTTTTCTCTTAATAAATAATAATAACAATAATCCATGAGAGCTTTTCGGTTGTCGAATAGTAGAGCTGTCATTTATTTGACTTTCTGTAGAGATAATGATTTAGCTATTTAATGGTTCCTTTTCATTGTGTGTGCACATAAGTCAGCCTGCATGCCATCGACATTCTACTCTTTTCTTTAAAATGAAACTCATCCTATTGTAAACTATTTTGATGAGGTACTCAATCCCGACTTAAGTTGAGGTAATTAATTTTCAAAATAGTCCTTCAATGTTTTTAGTTCAAAAAAATTGTTCACGAACAAAAAAGTGAATTTAATATTATTAAAAAAATTATCATCTGTTTTTGTAGTTTCTCTCTTATAAAGATGCATTCAACCTATATATTTCTGTGTCGTGCTAATGTTCCCTCAGCTCTGATGATTTGTTGAGTTGGTCGAGATTGTTGGGTCATACTTTCATGAGGAAGAGTGTTGCAGCCATTTTTTTTTATTTTTTTTCGCACGGTCTTGTAGTAGATATGTCATTTGATTGACCCTCTACTGCATTAAAATCGAAGTAAGCATCAAGAACTGATGGATATCGTAATAAACTCAAGCTTTTAGACTAGAAAGTTTTTGATGTTTCTAAATTTGAAAAAATAAGGATTTATGAACTATTCGTGAATTCAGGTTTACGTGAACGATCAGTTCCTGAATTGGGATTCAGAGCATCGCGTTAAAGTTAGAATCGTTAGTGCAAGGGCCTACCATTCCTTGTTCATGCACAACATGTAAGTAAACTAACACACGCCATCTAAATGCCACACTTTTCATTTGTGATATATATAAGTCAAATTTTCATTTCAGAATATCCTTAGATATGTTTTTCTTACAAAAAAATTATTTAATTTGACGTTAAGGTATGAATTACTTCTAATTCAACACATAAAATAACTGGGTGGTAACAGGTGCATTCGACCCACTCCTGATGAGCTGGAGAATTTTGGTACTCCAGATTTCACAATATACAATGCCGGGCAGTTCCCATGTAACCGTTACACCCACTACATGACTTCCTCAACTAGCATAGACGTGAATCTTGCTAGGAAGGAAATGGTGATACTTGGCACGCAGTATGCTGGGGAAATGAAGAAAGGTCTCTTCAGTTTAATGCATTATCTCATGCCTAAGCGCCAAATCCTCTCCTTACACTCTGGCTGCAATATGGGAAAAGATGGAGATGTAGCCCTTTTCTTTGGATTATCAGGTATTGTTCTAAATTGATGAACCACCTTGTTTAAATGTGAGTTGTTAGCATTTATTTATTTAAAATTAACTTTTCAACACACCCTCTTGAAGAAATTCGAGCATTTTTTTCTTCTCTGACAATGGACTTAAAACCCAATCCCCATCGTTTATAAAAGTTAAGTGGACTGATCTTTCCCAAGATCTGATATCTACAGAAAGGTTCATGGATGGGTGACGACACTACTTAAACTCATTACTTTTACCTTACCTTGATAACACGTTGAACTACCTCATCTAACAACTTAAAAAAACATGTTTATTCATTTAAATTTAATCTTCAACACACGGGACCGCCCTTCCGTCACCGACTCACAGCATGCCATCTTGTATCTCCTCTATGGTACCTAGTAACATATTATTTCTGACTCTGATTCTTATTTGAATAGCGCTAATCCTTTTTTATCATTGATTCACCTATCTCAGGTACTGGAAAAACAACACTGTCTACTGATCATAATAGATTTCTGATCGGAGATGATGAGCATTGCTGGAGTGAAAATGGAGTATCAAACATTGAGGGTGGTTGCTACGCAAAGTGCATTGACTTGTCAAGAGAGAAAGAGCCTGATATATGGAACGCAATCAAGTTTGGCACTGGTATTCTTCTCATACTTTGGGAAATTTATTTTACATATTCCCCTTTTTAGTTTTGCAATATTGAAGAAGATTATTTGACACCATCCCCTTTTTCGCAGTTGTAGAAAACGTCGTATTTGATGAACACACTCGTGAAGTTGACTACTCTGACAAATCCGTAACAGGTACACGATATTACATATATGGTACCTAGTGGTTTCAATCAAGCCAGTGTAGGCCCAATTTCAGAAAGGGTCGGACTACGTCACTACATTTGCCCCTGACAGGCCTCCAAGCCAATCTCAGTATTGATTAGAATGATTTCTGCTCCGCATTAAATACTCTTAAAATAGCCATGCATTGACTGTGAGTTGGGATTCAAAAATTGTTCAAAAGATGACATGGAAGATGAAAATTCAAACAAACTAGAAAAGAAAGAATAAAAAGAAAAAAGAACAATTAAGTAGAGATTTATAATCAAACTGCGTTCAAGCATTATGTTCATGTTCAATTGTCGTACTTACAGAAAACACTCGAGCTGCCTATCCGATCGAATATATTCCAAATGCTAAGATCCCTTGTGTTGGACCTCATCCGAAAAATGTCATTCTTTTGGCGTGCGATGCATTTGGCGTGCTCCCTCCAGTCAGCAAACTGAGCCTGCCGCAAACCATGTATCACTTCATCAGTGGATACACAGCTTTGGTAAATATTAAATTCCTATATTCCTATGTTCAATTACAACAGCATACGAATAAGGGGCAAACATTTTTCAAGATAGTAACACAAGTCAGGCTTCTATTTCTGATGATAGTTTTTTCTATATTAACTGCAGGTGGCTGGAACTGAAGATGGTATAAAAGAGCCTACAGCAACATTTTCAGCATGCTTTGGTGCAGCATTTATTATGCTTCATCCAACTAAGTATGCAGCCATGTTGGCTGAAAAAATGGAAAAACATGGAGCAACTGGATGGCTTGTAAATACTGGCTGGTCTGGTGGAAGGTACAAGTTTTAACTTTCTTTTATTAAAAAAAATACTTCTTTCCAATTTTGACCAATTAAAGAATTCATTATTTGAAAACATGCTTATTTACTCATATTTAAACTTTCTAAGCTTATCCAAACATGTTCGAGCCATATTTGGTGTGTGGGGTACTTGGAATACAATTATGTATTTTTAAGAAAGATATATGTCTGTTTATCTGCAGCTATGGATTAGGCAGTCGTATTAAGTTAGCTTACACAAGGAAAATAATCGATGCCATCCATTCGGGAGCCCTTCTGGAAGCAAACTACACAAAGACTGAAGTTTTTGGACTTGAGATCCCGACTGAAGTCGAAGGGGTGCCATCAGAAATCCTAGATCCTGTCAATACAGTAAGTTGCAATATGCTTTAGATCTTTTTCCATTAATTAAATCTTATTTTCAATGATATAATCGTGTTCTAATGATGTATGCTTTCTAGTGGGCAGACAAGAAGGCATACGAGAATACGTTGTTAAAGTTGGGACGTCTATTCAAGAAAAACTTTGAGGTGTTCTTGAACTACAAGATTGGCGCTGACAACAAGCTGACCGAGGAGATCTTGGCAGCAGGACCAAATTTCTAATGTTGAATCTATGAAAGAGAAATACAAAAATAAATGAGAATAACACGTAACTAGTTATTCTTGCCTTTTATTTTATATGTCTAATTGATTATATTATAAAATCCAGATATGGTTGGACAATGTACCATAACTCTGTTTATTTGATTATATTTTTCTCCAGTGTACTTCGAAGTCTTGAACCGGGTTTATTATTAGTTGTATTCACTCGGTAAATTATAAGACGGATTGGCCAGTATTTCTTCTCAACTTGTCATATGGCACGTGGGTTATAATAATCACATTCAAAAACAAGGGAACACAAATATTCCTAATTTTCCTGCAAGAGGAATGACGGGTGGTCTTTTCATATTTTTTAATTCATGCATGTATAGACATGAAAAAACAAAAGAAATAAGTAAATAAAATGGATTTGAGGCAGATAAAAACTAGGGGGTAATTAGACAAGTACTAGCAAAATCAGGACAAGTGCCGAGTTTGTGCATGCTTTGTCAGAGGACCTGATATCAGCAACAATGAGTCACAATGGCTTTTTGAAAGGTGATTTAGAATTCAATTGTCTTGTGAGCTTGGAAGAGCAAGATTATGTAAAATACACTAGAGGTTGGTGGAGATCCTCTACACAAAATATTTATTGTACTCCATGTCAACAAGGATGTTGACAAATTGAGTGGAGGAGGATGTCAAGGACCACAACTTAGCATGGATGACCATTGCGGATGAGGGGAGAGCTTGGTTAATGTACTCCATGTCAACAAGGACGTTGACAAATTGAGTGGGTGGGGTGGGGGGTGTCACGATCCGCAACTTAGCATGTATGACCATTGTGGATGAGGGGAGAGCTTGGTTTGACATGAGTTCAAAAGTTGACCATATGACAACAAGTTTGTGTGTTGACCAGAGGACCTTAGCAATTAGCAATTGAGTTTTGGGAAGCCATGCTATAGAGAGCTTGCCTAAGGAGAGAGGACACTTTCCACCATGGCAAATGACAATTCGAATTTGTTTGATTGGAAAATATAGGGGGCAAAAGCAATAGCGTTAGGTGGCAGCATTGTCATAATTTCTATGTATTATGAGGACAATATCTCAAGGATCGTGTATTTGTTGTAGGTAAATGTTGTGCATGAGAATGTGGACAAAATAGAAGATGCGCATTGTGAAAAGGCAAGCGCTTGACACCAAGTGTAGCACAAGGATGTGTTTTGATAGTTATACACTAATAAGTCTTGTGGGCGAAATAAGCTATGTGTCATGTCAGACTCTTGATGGAAGTTGGCAGAAAGTAGTCAAAAAGAGTGATAATACAACCACACATGTTAAATAGTCCCTCTACGAGACTCAAAAGAGTCTACCCGTGTCACTACAAATGTACTGTAATTTTATCTACGTCCAACTAGATACACTTATTAAGGCACTGTGACGATCACTTTGGGTTGAAAAAGGATATGAAAATTAGGGATCTAGCGTTAGAATAAGGCCGATGTTAGGAATTTGTAACCTGAGGACTGTGAATAGGCATGGAGAAAATCGTATATCTAGGTCACGTCTAATTTTTGATTTATATGTCGATTGAGTTTCATAAGTTGTGGTAGCGACTAGGACGATCAAACTATGAAATCCTACACTGTAGTAGCAATTTGGGATAAACCTATAGAAATGATGCTTCAGGACAACACATTGTGATATCCTGAATTCTTGTAGCAACTGGGACCATTGAAACACTAGCAAAAACACATTTTTTATTGACTATATTGATATTTGAGCTCATAAGGTATACCATAGTGAGATTCGAGGCTCGAAAAGATAAATGATGAATAAGATGAGATATTGTAGAACATCCTTGTGCTTAGTCATGCATATGATCACTCGCATCGTTACTTGATAATAGTGCAATTATCACGTTTTTCATCCACTAATAATTGCATGTCA
Organism: Fraxinus ornus; assembly: GCA_903798235.1. Lineage (NCBI taxonomy): Eukaryota > Viridiplantae > Streptophyta > Magnoliopsida > Lamiales > Oleaceae > Fraxinus > Fraxinus ornus. The sequence continues at coordinate 9,783 of CAIGRF010029375.1, forward strand.
TGATTTATTGGTGCCTAAATGTTCGAAGTACACTTATATTTTGGTTTAGGTGCAAATGGACGAATACGGTGGAAATTAGAAAAAATGGGCGATAAGGGGCCAAAATGGAGGAAAATAATAGTTCAGGAACTAAAGTGTAAATATTCTAAACTTGTTTCTAACCTTTTGATGAAGATTCAAGAGTGTTAGAGGTCAATTGGATGAAGAAAGGAGTCAAATGGATGAAATATAGCCAAAACATTATCACTTATCAACTTTCAAGTTGAAAAGTTTTGCACTGGTTTTCAGCCTCATATTAAGACCGGTTTTTGACATGGAAAACGATCGAATTAGAAGATAGTAGCTGAAGTGAAGTTGTAGTTCTTGGAGTTAGCTTTCCAACTCATCTTAAATTACCTCAATCGTACATCGATAGAAAAAGATATGGTCAAAATACTGAAAATTGTCCGACGGGTAAACAATATAATCATATGGTCGCATGGTTATAAATTCATGCGGTCACATGGTTATAAATTCATGCGGCCGCATTGTCATTTACTGAGAATTCAAGGACAACAATTTTTTGTTCCATGCGACCACATGGGTTTATACCTTGCGGTCGCATAGGTTATTTCTGGGCAAAAAATTTCTAATTCCGGAAATTGTTCTACCACTTATGGAAACACGTTGGGGACACGTTTTTAAGCCCTAAAATGTTCCAGAAAATGGGAGAACGCCCCATACGTTATTACTCTCCTTTTTGCCTCAAGAACCTCATGGAGAACTAAATCCATTGGTGAAGCTTGGAAGGAACTCGGTTGGTTTTGGAGAATT
>CAIGRF010029463.1:8956-32847 GCA_903798235.1 Fraxinus ornus
GGGAGGTTCTTTCAGTTCTTCGCAGGGATCACTTTTATGCTGCAGTGAAAAAATGTTCTTTCTTGACTCATCGTGTTATATTCCTGAGTTATGTGGTGTCGAATGAGGGGTTGACAGTGGACACGTCAAAAGTAGAGGTAATAAACCAGTGGCCACAACCTAAAACTGTTACAGAAGTGTGCAGCTTCCATGGCCTTGCTTCATTTTATTGTAGGTTTATATTACATTTCAGCAGTATCATGGCACCAATTACAGATTGTATGAAGGATGACAAGTTTCAGTGGAGTCCTGAGGCAGAGAACGTTAAATGTGGAAAAGCATATGTGGAATGAAAAATATGGAACGAGAATTATTCTCGTTGGGATCTAAGAAAGATCGCAGTTCGACACAAGCTTATGTATCAGGGATGTAAGCAGAAACTTTTAAATCGAAAAATTGAATTGAATACGCTTTTTTGAAACAATTGATTTTGTACCACATGGACCCATTAATTAATACCCATAATTAATAAGTTATCCTAATTTCATCCCCATTGCCGACACTTTTATTCGACTTTGTTGGTATTTAAACTTATAGTTTGATATATATAATTTTTTTAACTCCAATAAAAAGTACGAAAATATTTTATTGTCATTGAACTAGTGATGATAAATGAACATGAAGAAAAATATATATGACAAAATCATGGTTTAAAATTGAACCAAACAGTTAAGTTTTGGTTTGAAAAAATCTCAAAAAAATTGTTTTTTTCTTAAACTGTTTAAAATGATTTGAAAATATTTCAAAAATCATTATTCAACGATACTATTTTACAACTCAAATCCCACATTGCTTTGAACAGTTAATCATATTTATTTTCCTTCACGAAGACTTGACCACAAAATAAAAGGTTAAGATTTCACTCCTTCGGGGGTGGCCGAATTGGTGGAACATGTGAACGCGGAGACCGAAGGTCACGAGTTCGAATCACCTGTCAACACTTTCTCGGTCGAGCCCGTGGCACCGAGTTTGCTTAGTGCGGTTTATCTCTCCTGTGTGATTTGCGGGCTACTGCACATGGAGCGAGGTTTACCCAGTGCACACTCACAGGTAGTGACTGCGGATTCCTACGTCAATAAAAATAAAAAAGGTTAATATTTCAAAACATATATTTTTCGGGATTGAAGTATTACATTGGGTAAAGGTTAGGGACTCAAGGTTTAAATTTTTTGTGGTTGGCTTCCCAGGGTACTCTCGTCTTTCTGTTCCCAAAAACAGTAGCTCTCTTGGCTCAAGAAAAATCTACAGTGCTTATATCACTGCATTCCTCAAGAATTAATCACCCCAAAAATAAATTTGTTAGGAACAATTTAACAGCAAACTGTTGATTCCTTCAAATTAATCACCCCAAAAATAAATTTGTTAGGAACAATTAAACAGCAAACTGTTGATTCCTTCAACTATTTGAAGGCAAAACCAACTCTCAAAAAGCGTTAAATAATCAAATTTCAAGACAAAGGATTTCAAAAATGGCGTGCAGGAGTGTGTTCAGAACTGTCTTCTTAACAGAGTCATGGCAACCCCTGCCGTATAAAAACAAAATATCCATTGTTACTCCATCCCACAAAATATCAACATCCGATTCCTATTTTGGCTTCAAAATCGCCAAAGTTAGATGTAACTTGCACTTCGCAAGAAGGACTCGGCCTTTGAATTCTTCGCACAATGAAAACCCATCTTCATCTGATGATGATAATGAGCAAGGCCCGCCTCAAGAAGCCGTTTTAAAGGCCATTTCAGGTTCATCTTTTAATTTTGAGATTTGTGTTTTCTTATACATATATGAGCACGTATTTGAATTTGTTTATTGGGTTATTAATGGAAAATTGGAGTAATTTTTTTTTACAGCTTCTGCCACTATAACTACTATAATTCTTTATTGCATTTATATGTGCGTCTATGCTCCTGTATAAAGAATAAAACTTGCACTTGTAAAATGACCATGTCAGTTTTTGGGATATGTATTAATTAGTGTGAGAAGATTGAGGTCTGGGTCTTATCTGGTAATATCAACCATGCAAAGATATGATGACAGGGAAATTAGAATGGGAAATGCAATGCTTTAGGAATTTTTTAGTTTGTAATTAATCCCTTGAGTTGGAATTTGTCTGCAATAAATTACTTCAACTAAATCTTGTGAGTTTACAGAAGTTTCAAAGACAGAAGGAAGGGTGAGACAAACAACAAATGTGGTTATCGGAGGCACAGTGACAGATGATTCGACAAATGAATGGCTTGTTCTGGATCAGAAGGTACGCAATGCTGTCTTATTTTCTTCTTGGCTTATTTTAACACTCAAGTTTCTGGTTTGCATTCTTTTCTATGCTTCTTTATGTTCAAACGCAACATATCTAGTTCTGTTTTACAAACTATTTTTTCCCGTTGAGTCTAGCTCGCATTGATCATTACTGATTGGAGAGTGTTTGTTTTACTTTGCAGGTAAACTCCTATCCAACTGTTAGAGGCTTTACTGCAATTGGCACTGGAGGTGAAGATTTTGTACAAGCCATGGTGGTTGCTGTTGAATCAGTACTTGAGCACACAATCCCAGAAGTAAGCATCTTTTTTTTGTTGCTGAACATAATTTTATTTTCATAAGTATTTTTGTGGTTTGATGCATAGGTACATAAAATCATTGGACTCTTTCCTCATGAAGTACCTGGGTCAGACCTGATACTCGGACAAACAGTATAGAATACTTGTCTGATATTTGATATTTCCATTCACAAAATAAAGAATAAAAAAATTAGAAAACTGGTTGAAAATACGTTGCAAATTAAGTCCTGAAGATTTGGCTATAGATTGGAGTATGAGTTTTTGTTCAAGGTTCAGTCTGATGTATATGTTTTGGCATACTTGGACGAAGAGAAATGACGTGGTCTTTCATAATCAGATCACTCCACTTTATGTTTTTGGGTCACATTCCACTCTTGGCATTATCACTAGCAAAAGCTTCAGGATCCTTTCAGTGAAAGTTTTAATTGTTTTGTGTCTTAGTCAGAGTGTAAATATTTCACGTTTTAAAGAAATATTTCTTCGTGAATTAGAGTGGCGGCCCTCAAATGCTTTTAATTCTCTTTTAACATGCAATAAAATCCCTTATGTTTCTATAAGACATTTATGAAGTATATCATAGATATTAGTTTTTTTTCTGCAACTACTTAAACTACATTTGGACGTCCATTTTGATCGTTTTTTTATTATATTGGACATCAATTTGCTTCTTAATAAAGGATAACAGGTCAAGATATTGATATTCTTACCTCTTCCAAATATATCAAATTTAGAGGTTCCAAGAATAAGGCATTTCAACACATACTGGCACCAACACTGAACCCATGTCCAAATAACAAATGCTTGAGCGAATGTTATTCAACGTGTCTTCAATTGCTTTGTCATCATCCAATTTGAGCAAGTTTAAGATATAATAGATGTTTTAGAGAGACCAGGGAAGATATTAGGGTTCAGGGCGTGATACCCTTTTATGTAAAGGGTGATGGTTGGCAAAAAGACCATGTTGAGTGGGTTTAAGCTGGAATATTTTTCTCCGTTGTTCCTACTGTCAAATGTATGACCACATAAAAATTCCACATTTAGCACATATCATTGTCTAGTTAATGGATTAACTGTGTTGAGCATTTGAGATGTCAGTTATTGTAGTTTTCTTTAGCTGACTTTGATTTTTCCTTTTGGGTAATTTTTGAGGGACGGGAAGGAGGGGCTGTCCCAAGGTATGAAACTAAATGAAGGTACAAAGACGCGTGCCATATTTATTTTGTTTCAATAATAGATGAAGAGAACATATTTTTACCCATCAAACTTTTAATAGAATATGGCATCACTAAGAAATTTGAAGGCACTCCTGGTGCATAATAAATTCTTGCTTGAATTTTCTTTCTTCGTATTTTCTCTTCATGTCCGCTTCTCCTTTATTCTTTCTTCTACGAGTTATCCAAACACGACTGCCAGATTGATGACGAAGTGAATGTTCATATAAAGAATACTATATGATGGTAAATTGTTTTAGAGTAACATAATGTATTCGCTTCACTTAGATTACATCCCAAAAATCTATGAAAGATTTTGGCACAATACGAGGAAAGGAGGCTGTCATGCATAACTTCTTGTAGATTTCATTCTAAAATCTATGAAAATTTGTGGCATGATAAAAGGAAAGGGAGTCGTCATGCATAAACTGGGAGGCCTTTGCTGGAGGGTCCGTGTTATTATCCAGACTTTTAGAGACTAAGTTTCACGTAAGGTTGTCTTCTTATGGTTACTATAAGAAAATGCTCAAAAAAATGGATGTTTATAAAGCAAAACAAGGACAATGTGAAGATTGTTAATTAGAGAATATTATTATGGGCATGCATAAGTTAGAAATTCAGTATTTCGTAACATAAATGATATTTTCTTTTTTCAGAAAATATCATCTTGACTTTATGTGTCATAGTTTAAAATAATGTATACGTCATGAAATGGTATCCCAAACTTCAACAATAGTTTGATTCGATAACAAGAATAAAGCAGTTGTTACCCCAATTCCTTGATCGTTTAAGAAACTTGTGAATTTTTAAGACTATAATTTTTTCACGATTGGCATTATCATAATATAATGTGTAATACATGAGACGGAATCTCAACAACCTACGAAATTCAACAATCATTTGAGAGGATAATAGGAATAATGGAACTTATTAAGACTGGTTCTCAATTACTTTGAATTTGATATTTCTCTTTGATTTCACGTTATTCTCTCTCATGGTAAAGAATTGTTGAAGACAAATTTTAAACGGATAAATTATTCTCGTCTCTATGGCTTAAAATTTTAGATAAGGTGGTTTATCATGGTAGAGGAACTGGCAAAGGTTGTGAGTCTAAAGCTAGCCAACCCCAATTATGAAAATTGTGCACGGTGTCAATCCTTTTGAAGATAAAAAGTGAACTTGGCCTGCACGTTAGGGGTGTGGGTGTGTTGATAGATAAATGAAAATTTGTCACCTCTCTAACAACTTGAGTTTCTAAATGAGGTGGTTCAACAAGAATTATTTATTTAATTAGCCTTCTTGGGTAGGTGGCATTTCTATGTAGAATTTAAATTATGTTCCGCCATTTCTTGATTTATTAGTTGAACATCAGTGCGCAGAAGACAGTCGGATGGCATAATTAGTTCTTTATACATGCACTTGATGATATGTAGGTAAAAACATATAAGTGGGGATATTTTTGGTACCATGTTGAGCCCCTATGATCACGGTTTAGTGGGTTACGTTCTTTTTGAAGTGAAATATAAATGTTCCCTTATTTTTGAGTAATAATAATTTTGCTTGAACACGTGTCAAAATGTTGGCATGGATCCCCTAACTCATACAAGCAGTAGGGAGTAGAGATGAAACAAGGTGTACTTGTCGGCGCTGAAATATCGCCCAAAGTATAGATGGTAATTCAGTACTAACATTGCCACCATTTCAAAAGTAAGAGTTGGAATCATATTCAACTTTATGCATTTGTAAGGGTGAGCCTATAGAAGGTTCTATTTGGTAAGATAGCTAGGAAATGTCAAGAACCACTCCAATTTCATACATCTTTCCCATGTAGTATACATATCATTTATAATTTAATTCTATCTCATGTCTAATTCGGTTTTGTGTAATATTCAGAAGTTCCCTTGGGAGTTGGACTGTGAGGCAGTTGTAATTGAATTTTTAGTGTGAAGTGTTCAAAAGAAACTAATCCAGTTTGAAGCTGAACTTGAACTGCACAACTTCAGGTTCTAGGTGCACTTTTGGTATGTGAAGTTTGAAACATTTTTCAAAACTTCATTCATATCTATAAGTTTATTTCTTGTCACTAAACAAATCGACATCTTGTCAAGAACGTACTATAATTTCAATTTCGCTGGCATACTTTATTTCCTGTATTAGGATCACATTCTACTTTATACATAGTTACTCACGTGTCATATTTATGTTGACAATGGTTGTTAAAGTTTCTAATTGTTATTAGCTCTTTTTCTTCTTGTGTACACTTTTTTCCAGAGGGCATCTCGTAAAACCAGATAAAAAGTGTAACTCAGCTCAAGTAACTTATTTGATCGCCCAAACTTGTTAAATGTAGGGAGCTTAAGTTTACTGTGTTCTGCTGCAGGGCCAAGTGAAACACAGAGTATCCTCGGGTGGCAAATACGTATCGGTGAACATTGGACCGGTTCAAGTAGTTTCTAGTGAGCAGGTTCTCTCTCTCTCTCTGTGCCTGCATGTGTATTTATACAGCTGTGCACACGTGTGTGCAACAAAAAAATTTGAAATAAACATGCGTAGTGCAAGACGGATTCAATATTCCATGATCCAACTCAGAAAAAGAGTGAAAATGAATTTCATGTCTGACAAGAAGAAAATGTCAAAAGATGTTTATACGCACGATTGCATATGAATAATCTAATTGAATTGTGCTTTTCAGGTCCAAGCAGTCTACAACGCTATGAGAAGAGATGACAGGATGAAATACTTTTTGTAAATGTACTATTGAATTCTCCACAGAAGGCTAATCTGCACCTTTTCTTTTATCTTATTTATTTCACATTTTTATATTGATATCTGTATTAAATGTTCTTTACTTTAGTGCAATGATGGTGTAGGCTTACTAGGTTGGATTTAGCTAAAGAATCTTATGCATTGACCAATTTTAGGAATCTTACTTGGCCGTTTGATTCTCATTATTGTAGAAGAAGAATGAAAAATATAATCGTTATTGGGCCCACATAAGAGATAGAAATTCAAAATTGATGGTTTAATGTGATGAATAACTGTCATATTAGGGTTAGAGATGATATGACTAGGCCCACAACTTGGTAATTTTTCAGTTATAAGTTTAGAACACGACATTTAACGTTAGGCTAACTACAGTTTGAAACCTTGGATGATAATATTTGATTGTGAAGCATGTAGATGTCTAGTAAATAGTGTTGGACGGTCGATTCTAGCATATCAAATACATCATTTTTATTTTATAGTGTTCTATTTGTGGGTAGATATGATGCCTTATAAGTAAGTTGGAGACTTGAGCTTCAAGTTACATTAGTAATGACTGTGCCAGTCAAAGTTCTCCCAACTGTCTAGTAGTTTCCTTGTCACAAGGATATGTAGCTCTTGACTTGTACGTTTGGATTATTGTAAGAGGCCTTTTAATGGGACTAAAGCATGTTTGACTAAGCTTAAAAGGAAGTAAAAGTTACTTTCAATCAAATTTTTATTTCGAAACATGTTACATGTACCAAGTATTTAGAAAGTGTTCTGCAAAAATGTTCCGAGATTGTATCCTCCCACACCAACTGTATGTCGACTGAACCCTTGTAAACATTGTGGAGCATTTAGTTCTATTAAAATGAACATGCTTCTCGCAATGTAACTAAGTTGGATCATTGTGCTCAAATATTGGTTTGAAGTACTTTTTACGATTTTGAATCGATAAACATCTCTTGATTTATCGAACTTTTTTCGTTAATCAAGAAGTGAAACGGTAAATTTCTTTCTCGTAAACACAAGGAGTGCATTGATGAAATGCAATTTGCGAAAGGGTTCGATGTTTACAATTTATTAATCTCCAACTAGACAACTTACTAACCAGCATGTTGTCATTATGGTCGGATGACCAATTGGTTTCTTGCACGTAAGTTTCAAAAAGGAAAGATGCTTCTTTTTCACGATAAAACAATTCCCTTTTGGTCAGATATTAATTTCTTTAATTAATTACATAATTAAGCATCATTAGTAAATAACCCCACAAGTTTAGTCTTTTTCTCACCCTATAAAGATTCCCATCCAAACCTGCTTGCCAACGTCCTCAATTGTTTCAAGGGTCACTATCTGTTCAAAGTTCTACCCATGAATTTCAAATCAAATATCATAAACAAAATTATTAAAATAATTAATTTTTTTTTTGCAATTTTCCCTCAGTTCTTTTTCAGGAATTGTTTAAACAATAAGCAACTTGACTGTCAATTATTATAGTAGGTTGTTAAGGGGCAACACTACCGTGCTAAAAAGCCCCCGTCTGAAATCAATTTTCTAAATTAAAAATAATTGATTTTTTTGTGGGCCCCGAGATTGAATAATTTATACTATTTTAATAGAATTCTCCACTTTCGAAGTATTAAATTTTAATTCAAAAAACGAAGGTAGAGATTTTAAATTCGACGAGTCAACTTGAACCCTCTAGGCCGCTCGTAATGCTTGGATTGCTAAGATACCAGATTGGCAACATCCACTCCGGTCTACATGAAAAAAGTTACCGGGTGGGTATAGTACAGCTTTGGGCAATGTCAGTTTGAATACAATCAAGTCGTTTTCTATCTAATAGATTTATACACAAAGTTACACCCTAAATCATAGTTAAATTATTACTCCTAAATCAATGTTTGCTGATTCAATGTTGTGGGTCTTTGCTGTCATGTATGTCGGCCTTTTATAGTATATATAAATGCAAGTGTTCAGCCAGCAAAATAATGCTTATGCAACTTACTTGATTGCTTCTTTTTGTTCTTGATAGGAAGTGGATTTGATCATGGAACAACTCAATGAAGAACAGGCAAGTTCTATGCCAAACTCACCAAACCAAAACAGCAGACCAACCAGTATGGTGATCAAGGCAAGTTCAATCGCTAATAGTATCTTTTTTCTTTTTCTTTTTCTTTTTGCTTTCTCAAACTCAAGAAGTCCCCGTAAACGCTCAGCTAGAGGAGTCTTTCTATCTCGAGCTTCTTTTAGTAGTTCGGGATCATATCTGGGTAGGAGGAGCATATTCCCATAAAAGAAGCTCACCCTGAGAATGATTCTTTCTCTCCTCGGTTGCCTTTAGGCGCCGGGATAAGACGGACATATTTTCAAAAGGAAGGAATTAGTCTGTCTCCCGAGACGCTTTCACTTATTTGTAATTACATGCTCTTATTTGTGTTTATTTAGTACTAGAATGAGATTTATGTTTCTGATTGGATTATTTTCTTAAATAACAGAAAGCACATACTGTGATTCCTGCTCACTTGGTAGCAGAAGCCATATCAACACTTCATGGTCTTGATCTGAGATGGTCAGGCCCCATTACGCCTAGTGAAAGGCAATATGTGCAGCAGTATGTTTTTGCAAAGTATCCAGAATACTGCAATGGCCTTGTTGAAGGAGACAAGATTGATTTATACAGTCTCTGTGTCAATGATGAATCATCAGAATCCATGGCTGATGACAGACGAAAATCCCCGATGAATTCTGTTAGAGAGTCGTCTTCGCCTTCTTTTGGTAGTGGTACTCCTTCAGATATGGGCAAAATTCAATTGGAGCCTTCCAAATTACTTGATATCCTGGCTAAGAAAACGTCTTCCCAGGGGAATTTCATTTCCATCCCAGAAATACAGGTGCGAAATCGAGCCTTGCAGAGTTGTGGATTGACAGAAGAGGATTATTTGGTGCTTTTTACACATACTAGTAAGGAAGCCATGATGATGATTGGGGAATCTTATCCCTTCTTCAGAGGAAACTATTACTTGACAATTCTTGGAGAAAAGCGTGATTGTGTAAGGGAATTCGTACAGAATAAGGATTCAAAGGTTATTGCAGCACCAGAAACATGGTTGGATTTAAGGATCAAAGGATCACAGCTTAGCCAATACTTCAGAAGAAAATCCAAATATAGTCCAAAAGGGCTTTTTGCTTACCCTGCTTTCGCGAATGAAGCTCGTTCCTCCATGCATTGGATATCAGAGGCACATAGAAATTCTTGGCACGTTCTTCTCGATGCAACTGGTTTGGATGTTGGGAAAAACCGGCTCACACTTGCACTGCATCGGCCTGATTTTGTCTTGTGCACCGTTGATAATATGCATTCTCAACCTGCGAATATCACTTGCCTCTTAGTAAGGAAGAACTCGTTTGATGCTGCACCACTATCTGCGTAATCATTTAAAGTGCACTGTTCTATATCAAAGTGCAGAATGAGAGAGATTTTTCTTCTACTCAGTTCTTGTAAGTTTTCTGGAAATTAGAGGCAGAACAATCTGATGCTAAGCCTAATTGTCATCTGTTACAGTTACGCACTAAAGAACAAAAAAAAGTTAAATTCTTATCTATTATACTCTTCAATCCAATTCTGCTCTAGTTTTAGCCACAACATCAAGCATACAGCAAACGTCGGTTATATTAGCGAAATACCCAGAAGGGGAAAAACATTCGAAAAACTACTTTTCATTTTCTTTTGTTGATCGCTGTGAAACTAAGGTAAGTTACATTCAGAAGCCACTTTGATGTGGAATATAATCAAGAACAATTAAGAAATCAAATTTGAAGGTAAATAAATAACTGCAAGGGTTTTTATACTTGGGACTCTTTGTTAAATGGACTAGTCAAACCATGTATTTGAAGAAAATGGACTTTCTCAATGTTTGTTGGTAAAATGACTCTCATTAAAAAATTGAATAAACAAATGTTATAAAAGGTCCAAAATATCCCTATNTTAATTGACCATTTGGACGAATAAGGCCAACACTCTCGAAAATATGCTACACGCCTACCCGCACGAAGTCATCACCCCAGTAAGACCGTCGACCCCCATGAGACCCTCTACATTCACGTGGTCTACTAGTACAAGGCTGTGTCTATCTCCACTGAACCATCAACCCCATAAATTCGTCGACTCCCATGAGACCGCTTACCACAATGAGGCCATTCTATCCTAATGTGGGGGAACGTGGAAACAACCAACTACTTGAGGAGTTGGAGTCTTTCTACCCAAACGTGGAGAAAGTGGGGAAACTTACGTGGGACACGTGGCATCAGCAACTGCCAAATGCACGCTAGCAACATGTGCATATAAATACCTCAAAGGTGAGAAAGGTTTGCTTCTTGAAACCCGAATTACGTGAATTCGCATTATACTTTACCCATTATTCCTCTAAAACCAATAACTGATTCTCACGCCGGAGGTACAACGGGGAGAAAGCCCCAACCTTTTTTTGCAGGTAGCAACCGAGAAAACCCCGACCTCTTTTTGTAGGTAACAACCACCGATCAGAGCGCCGGATCACCGCACCCGGCAAAGTAGACACGGAAAATAAATTCACAAACATTTCACCTTACATAATTCTTTATATGATATTACGGCTGTGTCTGGGCGCACGGTCCATTAAAATTCCTATCGTTACAATTGCAAAAATCGGCCCGTTGTTGATTTTTTAATTCAACATAATCTGACATTAAAGCAGTACCAAGTCAGGCCATAAGACTCCAAATTCCTAATTTACCCTCCTAAGAGAAAGGTGCTAAATTTGCACGAGGATAATCTGGTAATAAATGGACAATTTGTGTAGATGCCGTGCAAGACTAACCTGTCAGTGGGCCCTTCTGATTTGACCCAAAAATTGATTTTTGATTTCCAAATCACTCCCAGACACACTCTACATGGCATTCTATCATTGGACTATTTTAAACACAGACAACTTTTTCGTCAAATCATCTGCGGACACTTCAAATTATGTCATTGCATTTGTTAAATTTCTTCTGGCAAAGTGACAAAATTCATACGAAAATGAATCCTAAGAAAATGAGCTGGCAAGTGAAAACAACACTAGTTACCAATAAATTAACAACACTGCAATGGAAAATAATGGAAAATAGCCCATGTCGGTGAAAGTTGAGTACAAAATTATTCCAAGATTCTTTTTTAAATATAAAACAACTTGAGAAAAGGCAATATTGAATACTCTGTTCTATATTAAAAGAAAATGAAAATACAGAAATTGTTTTGTCCTCCTTTCTTTCAAATTCATTTTTAATCATATGTTTCATGAGTTAAGTTTGGTGTACATAAAAGATTGACAAAAAATTTGACAAAATGTCCTAAATTTGACAAAATACCCTATATTAAAAGAAAATGAAAATACAGAAATTGTTTTGTCCTCCTTTCTTTCAAAGTCATTTTTAATCGTATGTTTCATGAGTTAAGTTTGGTGTACATAAAAGATTGACAAAAAATTTGACAAAATGCCCTAAATTTGACAAAATGCCACAGGGCATTTTGTCAAATTTTTTGTCAATCTTTTATGTACAACAAGACTAATTGATGTTTCATTAGGCTTGTAACTATTATACTTTTGATCCGTACATTATTATCAATTTTTATTAAAATATACTCCCTTCGTCCCAATTATATAGACTTGTTTCGTTTTTCACACGGATTAAGAAAACCTCTTTAATATCATTGAAAAATTAATTTTTGTCAAAATCTTAACTAATTTATCTCTATTTAATTTTCAATATGTAAAACTAAATTATTGTTGGAATTAATAAAGAAATTGAAAAAGACGANTTATTGTTGGAATTAATAAAGAAATTGAAAAAGAAGAAGAAATGAGAGTTGTTCCATGTTTCCAAGAAGTAAGAAATGTGTGTATTTGAATGATTTTAAAAAGTTAGCACATTAAGTGAAGAAAATTTAATAAGGATATATTGATAAAAGAACACAATAAAATATTCTACATTAAAAAATCAACCTATATATTTGGGACGAGAGAAAAGGAAACTCAACCTTTATTTATATAAACAAAACTTTGACTTATTCATGAACTTCAGTCTTCAGTAATATGTAATCAGGGAAAAGTGTGGACTGTAAAAAAGGAACTAATAATCCACACGTGATAACATGAGCATTGGAGGCGCATTCTAGCAAAACCCACTGTTCATGGTACTAGTTGGTGGAATCTCGAAATGCCATAGCCTCCCAACAGCCTTCACCAGATTCTTCTTACACAAGAAGGTTTCTGCGTAAACCTTCTCCACCTTGCGATCCACGTCATGCAAGTACACGTGGGTCACGCCGGGACTTTTCCTATTCCTCGCCATCACGGCGGCGGAGTAAATAGCTGCCATCCTCCCCGGCGCTTCTGGGAAATACCCACGCGGCGCGTCAATCATGATAATGTCCCACTCCTTTTCGTACACCTCGTCCTGTAGCATATGCAGTGCTAATTTGCATTTGCTATTACCGCGGATGAAAGATTTTGTCGGCGAACAGTCCGGTTCATTGCGGTAGTGCGACAGGAGGTCGTCGGCGTCGGACAGCTTGGTTCGGTAGTTGACGGTGTTGGCGCGGAGGCCAGGGGCGTCTTTGAGCACTGTCTGGACCCACCTGGGATCCTCCTCGAGGAATAAGGTGGTTCCACGAGAGTTGAATGAGGTCCACATGAGGGAATCGTGACCCAGTCCGAACACGAGGAAATTGCACGGAGAAAGAGATCTGAGAACGTCGTAAGAGAGTCTGATCTCATCAATATTTTGCTGTGGGATCACCTTGGACGTCGCGTAATGGAGAATGGCTTCAAGCTGGATCTCCGTCGCGTCCCCGATGGTGGCCGGCCGCCGTGTACCACCATTACAAAATACTGTAGAAGAAACATTTCCCCTTAAAAATGAAGCAATAAGCAACGCGCTGCTGATCAATACCGCCATAACCATGGCCAAAAACCATGGATTTTCAGGCTTAAAATGGTGATGATGGCTTTTCAGCATGATTCTGGCTACAAATTCCTTCGTTTTACTTTTAACAAATTAAATGAGAATCTGAGAAAGGAAAGGAAAGATGAAGGCAATGGAGATTTTTGCAGTGAGGAATGGATTATATTGGCAGTGTTTGAGTTCAACTAGAAGAATAATGAGATTATGAAACTTGTAGGAGGAGACCAAAATTGCCAGGACTCGATAACGATTCTAAGCACGTAGTTTCGTGTTTCATAATATTTGATATTTCTATCAATCAATAATTGGGATATTTGAAGTGCCGCCGATTCTAAGCATGTACTCTCGTGTTTTCATAAATGCGATTTTTTATTTGATATTTCTATCTATCAAAAATCAATAATTGGGATATTTGAAGAGTCGCGATTCTAAGCACGTAGTCTTATGTTTCATAAATGCGATTTTTTATTTGATATTTCTATCAATCACTCAATAATTGGGATATTTGAAGATTGGTTGGCAATGTGTAGCTTTAGTTAAACATATTTTCCACCAGGAATGATGGGGTCGGTGCTTAATAGTCAAATCGAATATTGTAAGCAACACGGTAATATATTTGGATTGTTCTCTCTTTTAACAATCACTCCAATAATGGATTTTCTAACATTCATTTTAAACTCAAAATTTATTTTCAATCACACGTTATCTTAATTAAATAATTTTGAACATGAATCTATAATTTTCCAATTTTCAATTACGTACACGTTCTTCAAAAAATTTATTTTCCACTAAATTTACATCAAACAAAACCTAAATGGCGAAAGATCTTTGAAATAACATATTTTAGAGCATGTTTGAGCCCATTATTTTGGAAGAATGTATTCTGAAATAGTAGATTGATGGAGAATGTGTGGTTGAAAAAGAAATAAATGTTATTGATGTGATGAAAATATTATTTTATTAAAGAATGTTTGGTTGAAAATGAATAGAAGAATGAGAATGAGAATTTTAACGTGTATCAAAAAGGGGATTAATACATTATTAAAATGATTGCTTGCTCATTTTTAAGAACAAAAATTATTTGATAATGTGTAGAAAAAGTATTAAAAGCAAAAAAAAATTTAAATCGGTGGGGTCAGTGGCCTCCGCACGCCCCCATGTGGCGCGCTACAATGTGAAGACACGAGCAACATATTTTACAAAATTTGTTGACAAAATATGCGTTGACAACATTTAGACTAATCATTTCAAAAATAGTTTTTGTAATCAATGACCTAGATTATGTCACACTTATTTTATCAACAGATTTTGTTAACTCAATTTTGTACAACTAGATTAATTGTTAATAAAATATCGTTTATCAAAAATCTCTAAAATATATTGAGTGGTATCATTTTTTTATTTTTTAGAAAAATGGCGTTGTATAAATCAAGCGCTCAAGTTTAAAAGTCACAACAAAATGCTTACGTACACACCTGTCGAGTGTTGTTCAAGAAATTAAAAACAAGAAATCGGCCATTGCCTTTTAAGTTAATCCAAATCATAATTTTATTTTTTCGTAGTTGATGATATTTCTCAGTACCCCAATTTACGGTATTATTTTCAATTCTCATTCTTATTCTACATGATAAATTAATAATATATGTGGTTTATAGAGTAAAAAGTTTCATTAGTCACCAAACTTTACCTATTGTCACCTTATAATCACTGAACTTCATGCTTCTTCTCACCGGTCACTAACTTAAAGTCCAACTCCTCCATCCACCACCCACCATCTCAACCGTTTGAGAGGTATGACGTGGCTTGACGGTTGTCGACGGCATGAGTAACATCCATGCTGGACGCGTTTTCATCCTAAAAAACACGACAATTCGAACAATTCAAACAATAAATCAAATTGAAATCCCTAACACCACTATTTCTCCCTAATTCGAACAAGAACCCAACCTTCCCCCAAATCGATTCCTCCACATCGGTGAAGAAGCGTTCCAGTCTACACCCACAGCACTTCCTTCAATTTTCTCCTCCAATTCAGTTGGCGTGAAACGGGTGGATGAAGCAACGGACGGCGCGAACACTGAAATAAGCCTATGTAGTGGACTCTGAAATGTAGATTCGCACGCATGGAAGGAGCAGATGGAGGTAAATTCATTGATGCAATTTAATCTAAAGTTGTCCTTCAAATTGGCAATACCCCTTTTTTGGGTTAGGGAACAGGTTTTTGGTAATGTGAATATGGCTTGTTTGAAATTGGCAATTATTGCAGTTGTAACTAATTTGTTTGAGCTTCTACTGTAGTAGTTTTTTGAAAAAGCAAACTTCTGTGACCTTTTTGGTCATCAATGGCACCTACACATCAATAACTAATTCCATTATTTTCATTTATTTTGACAGAGTATGACAAAGACCCTGATTTTGTTCATTCCGAGGTTGACATGGCTTCGGAGGAAGATGATTTGTTATATGACCGCAATGTGACGGATGTAATCGAAATTGGATCGGACATGAATGTAACAAGAAACAAAAGAGTAGTGATGTGTGTGGGGGACGTAGCAGATGATGACTTGGAGTACCCCTCATCTGAGGAGTTATTATTGGTTTGTTCATCGGATAAAGAGGTTGGTTATCGCTTCCCAAAATTTTTTGTTGAGATAGATATGAGGAATCCGTAGTTTGAGGTTGGACAACTCTTTCGTTCAATGTACGAGTTTTGGGCTGCAGTGAGAAACTATGGTGCTCAGAATGGTTATAATGTAAAGTTAAATTGCAACGATAGAAAGCGAGCTCAAGGAGTTTGCAAACTGAGGTGTAATTGGAGGATATGGGCCTCGAAATTGAGTACGACGGAGACAGTACAAGTGAAGTCTTACACAGAGGAGCACATATGCACACGAAGCCAATGCAATAGACATTGCAACTATATCTTCTTGACAAATAGATACATTGAACAATTCAAGGCAGACCTCGATTGGAAAATAAAGTCCATTTTGGCGACTGTTAAGGATGATTTGAAGACGGAGATAAGTAGAAATGTGGCAAACAAGATGAGGAAGTATGCTAAGGTATTTTTGTTTGGAACACTTGAAGAACAATTCAGACTGCTTAGGAGATATGCCGCTTAGGTACTTCGGACGAATCCGGGATCAATAGTGATGATATCCTTACAGGGTCAAGTTTTCAAAGGTATCTATATATGCTTCAGTTCCTGCTAGGCTGGGTTCAAAATCCGATGTAGGAAAGTGGTCGACGTTAATGGGTTCCATTTGCGAGATTATTTCGGGGGAATTATGTTAACAGCTGTGGGACATGATGCTAATAATTGTTTATACCATGTGGCGTATGCCGTTGTTGAGAAGGAGAACACAGACAATTGGAGATAGTTCAGAAAATACCTTCAAGAAGATATTGACATTGGTAATGGGAGGGGTTGGACATTGATGATCGACAGACAAAAGGGCCTACAAAATGTATGCGATGAGTTATTCCCAGAGGCAGAACATCTCTTCTGTGTACAACATATGTACACAAATTTTTTCAGCGCAGGTCATAAGAGCAAAATACTGAAGGATTATCTTTGGCGTGTCGCTAAGTCCACAACAGTTCCAGAATTCAAACATTGGATGCAAAAAATTCGTGAAGTCAGTGAAGAAGCATATGGATAGCTGATGAAGAGACACCCTCAAGAGTGGAGTCGATCACACTTTCTAGTGTACTCCAAGTCCGGCATTTTGCTTAACAATATATGCGAAGTATTTAACAAAACACTGCTGGACGACATGAAGAAATTGATTCTAAATATGTTTACATCAATATAGATGACGTTTATGAAATGGATACAGTAGAGACGAGAAAAAATGGGACGATGCGAAGGTCGTTTATGTCCAAAAATTACAAAAAGATTTCAGAAGATCACTGAGATGTCAAGAGAATGCACGTTACACTTATCTGGGGGCCCGAGGTGACATGTTGATTGCAGTTTTGGCACATTTATAGTTGATCTCGAAGAACATACATATACATGTGCATGCAGTAATACAAGACTGTAGAAATGATTCAGAGGATTTTGTTGACAATTGTTACACAATCGAGACATACATGACCTACTACAATAACATCATGAAACCAATGAACGGCAAAATGTAGTGGCCCGAAGTGGATGCCCCTAGTATTGTCAAGCCTATTTAGCATGTGCCGCAACGTGGATAGAAGCAAAAAAAGAGAAGAAAATAGGTTGAAGAAATGGTAGTGCAAGGTCAAGGGAAGTTATACATGAAAAAGAAAGGGCAAGTGCGCATGACGTGTTTAATATGTAGATTGCAGGGGTACGGTAAAAGATATCACTTCAGCAATAGTGCACAAGATCATAAATGGTTCAATGTTGAAATAGAACCACTACAATCAAATACCAACCTATCAATGAACGAACATGTGAGTAAATATGTCAGGCTTTTTTTTTTGTAACTTCCTCTATATGATTTTTTCTATAAGCATCATTTACATTCTGCTGTGCATACATGGTAAAATGGGGACATCGAGAAGTCAGGGATTGGCATCGACCCAAAATTCAAATGATGAAGAGGCCCCCATGCGTTTGATGTCGACCCCCATGATTGCTAGACAAATTTAAATGGATATCGGAAGATGAGGCCAAGGAAGAAGTATGATCAATTTTTTGTTATGCTCTTTAGTGAAGGAGTAAGCAATTGTTGTATTTTTTGTTATGCTCTGTAATGAAGGAATGAGCAATAAATCAATTTTTTGTTAGTTGAACAGTTGGAATAGATGTCCTGGCTAGGCTTTAATGCAATGAATATATATTCCTTTTAATTCCATCTCTGTATTTGTTCAGTAAACTGTTTTGGTGTGCATGTACAAGTACCAATTGCATGAAAGGCGTTATTTCATCAACCTAACAACAAGGATTACATAAAACGATTACATAAAAGTCTTACATCCAAGTCTTACAATATACAAAATTGTACTACATGTTCAAGAATATTACATAAACATGAAATTTGACAAATACAATATAAGTCTACAACTAGCTTGCATCGTTGCAGCGAAGTCACTGAACTTTCCCCTTGCCTTTCCCATTATCTTCTGTAACCTCCGATCCCTTGCGCATCGTAATTTTGATGGATATCTAGATGTTTTTTCTTCAGTTATTTGAGCACATTTGTTGAGCATAGCCGATAGGTCTTCTCAAACATAACTTGATTTCGCAACAAACTATTCTACATCCTTCCAATTGAAGTGACCACAATCTCTAGTACAACAATAGAACAACCTAACTATGTTTGCAGTATTTTTCTCCACCTCCATACATTTCTCAAATCCAAGCCTACATTTTGGGCATCGCCTCTTTGTTGGACAGTCCGACAAACAGTGCCCTAGCTTCCTACAACTGTGACATATATCCCTGTTCTTCCCAACCATAACGCTTCAAATTTGAGATAAGTCGAGAAGCTTTTTAGACTCCAACCACTCAGACAACTGCAAAATGTGAAAATTAGAAGTGTTAGACAAAATGTCACATAAAATTGAAATTAGTTCACAAAATTATCAGTTTCCTCTACAATCTAAAAAGATTGGAAATTTTTACATCTCTGATCAACTAGTCAGGAATGGTTCTTTCTATTCTAAATCCAATCAAAATGAAATTCTAATTAAAATCTTCCTAGTTAAATCATGAAGTAGAGAAGACCATGAATACAAGTATAAACTTGTTAAATCATGAAGTAGAGAAAACCAGTTAAATTCTAATACAAATCTTCATATGAAACATGAAATTTGACAAATACAATATAAGTCTACAACTAGCTTGCATGGTTGTAGCGAAGTCACTGAACTTTCCCCTTGCCTTTCCCATTATCTTATGTAACCTCCTTTCCCTTGCGCATCGTAATTTTGATGGATATCTAGATATTTTTTCTTCAGTTATTTGAGCACATTTGTTGAGCATAGCCGATAGGTCTTCTCAAACATAACTTGATTTCGCAACAAACTATTCTACATCCTTCCAATCGAAGTGACCACAATCCCTAGTACAACAATAGAACAACCTAACTATGTTTGAAGTATTTTTCTCCACCTCCATACATTTCTCAAATCCAAGCCTACATTTTGGGCATCGCCTCTTTGTTGGACAGTCCGACAAGCAGTGCCCTAGCTTCCTACAACTGTGACATATATCCCTGTTCTTCCCAACCATAACGCTTCAAATTTGAGATAAGTCGAGAAGCTTTTTAGACTCCAACCACTCAGACAACTGCAAGATGTCAAAATTAGAAGTGTTAGACAAAATGTCACATAAAATTGAAACTAGTTCACAAAATTATCAGTTTCCTCTACAATCTAAAAAGATTGGAAATTTTTACATCTCTGATCAACTGGTCAGGAATGGTTCTTTCTATTCTAAATCCAATCAAAATGAAATTCTAATTAAAATATTCCTAGTTAAATCATGAAGTAGAGAAAACCATGAATACAAGTATAAACTAGTTAAATCATGAAGTAGAGAAAACCAGTTAAATTCTAATTCAAATCTTCATATGTAAGGCATTTAATCTAGCATAGAAAGTCCTCCAACTTCATAGAACTACACAGAATAGTTGTTCTACACGAAGCCCTCACATCTGGACTATTACAATATGAAAATATTTAAGGAGCAGAAACATAAGTTAAACACATCTAGAAAGGCCATGAACCTCACTTGACTTGCTAGATTAAATGCTACTCTGTTTTAATTAAAAGAATCATGGACAACTTGTCATAGATTTACTACTGGGTACTACAACTTCCACAATGAAAGAGGTATATGGTACTCAAGTCAGAAAGAAAACTGTAGCAAAAACTAGCTTCCAACTAAGTAACATATAAAGTACTCTTGCACTAGTAGAGGAACAAAAATGGTA
This sequence comes from Fraxinus ornus, assembly GCA_903798235.1. NCBI lineage: Eukaryota > Viridiplantae > Streptophyta > Magnoliopsida > Lamiales > Oleaceae > Fraxinus > Fraxinus ornus. Next base: position 29,406 of record CAIGRF010029463.1, read on the forward strand.
GATCAAAAAATGCATAAATGCAGGAGCAGAGTAATGAATGCACGAACGGAGCACTCCTAAACTACAAATGCAGGAGCAGAGCAACACAAATTAGCTTCCAACAGCCTGGCTTCAATCGACTAATTAATATACAAAAACCACAACCACAGAAATCGCAAACAAATTCTACTAATATCGACTAATAAACAGTCACAGAAATCACTGAGTTATTTTTGCTAATAAATGTCCGATTACCTTCACCAGACAACTTAGTTCCTTCGCTAATAACTGTCCGATTAACTTCACCAGATAGCTTACTTCGCTTTTTGATGGGTTTGGTTTATAGGAGAACGAAGGATGATGGAGAGATGTCCAATAATGATTTCGATATGTGGTGATTTTCAGATTTTGAAGGTAAAATCGAACCCTAGGGTTCTTGTTCTTGCTAGAATAGGGTGGGAATGAATTTGGGCTGAAGAGTGTCGTTTTGTAATTTGTGAATGAAAACATTTGTTTAGGCTGCAATTGACGGCGTCTGGTGCCGATAGGACGCCGTTCATGCCACATCAGTATGAAAAGAAACGGGAAATTTAGGAGTGATGGATGGAGTGGAAGTTTCGTAAGTTAAGTGACCATTCATCTGCAACATGAAGTTAAGTCACTATAAGGTGACAATAGGTAAAGTTTAGTGACTAATAAAACTTTTTACTCGCGATTTATAGGGGTAATTAGCACAAAACGTCATCTACCTTTCACTTTTTTGTATTTTCACCTTTCATTGCAAAAATTATCATTCCATCTATTTTTTGAATTAAAAGCTATGAAATGATGGATACACTTTCCTATTTAAATAAACAAAAAATAAAAAACTAATTGCAATCATAATTCCAAAATTTCAAAAACTAGAAATGAGTGACGAATATATAATTTTAAAAAAAAACTTGGGCCAACCACCACCCAAACCGCTGAACCTTCATACCATTTGACAGTCTTTACTCCCCTCTACACATACCACCCATCCACCAAATTTGGCCGAAATCGATGACCAAAATCTTCCTCCCACCCACATACTATCCTCGTTCGATCTGTCATGTGGAGCCTGAATTATTGAAGATCCATGGATGGAATTGATGCGTTGTAATTAGGTGATACTAGAATGGGTGGTTCGCGATCAAGGTCCCACCATCGGTGCTGAAAATCGCGACTAAAAGTTACATTTTTACTTGATTCAAAATATGGGACTTAAGTTTTCATTGTGTGGATTTTTTGATGTTGCAAGACCAAAATAGGTGCGCCCTAATGAGTATAGTCGACCAGTATGATGGGAAAAGGCATGGGCCTGATCAAAGAATGTGATATAATCGATTATTGTGTTGACAAGTTGCTAATTTTGACCATCGATTACGACCAAATCTAGTGATGTTAAGGCAGGTGGTTAGGTGGTATGTGTAGAGGGGAATGAGGGTTGTCCAATGGTATGGAGTTCTGGTGGTTTGAGTGGTGGTTGACCAAAGTTTTTGGGATTTTTTTGGGTTTGATTTTAAATTATATGTTTGGGAGTCATTTGTAATCTTTTGAAATTTTGGGACTATAATTTTAATTAGTTATTTAATTTTATTCTTTTTGTATTATATAAATAGGATAATACATTCGTCATTTCACTGCTTTTAATTGAGAAAATAGATGAAAATAATGATTTTCGCAATGAAAGGTAAAAATGCCAAAAAAATGAAATATACGAATGTTTTGCATAGTAATACTGAAAGATATGCATGCTTTATGCTAATTACCCAGTTTATAGTTATTGGTGAACTATATTCTTTGCTTTTCTAAGGTCCACTACAACAAATGTTACTTTAATATGTACACAAATTTTTTCAGCGTAGGTCATAAGAGCAAAATACTGAAGGATTATCTTTGGCGTGCCGCTAAGTCCACAACAGTTCCAGAATTCAAACAGTGGATGCAAAAAATTCGTGAAGTCAGTGAAGAAGCACTTGGATAGCTGATGAAAAGACACCCTCAAGAGTGGAGTCGATCACACTTTCTAGTGTACTCCAAGTTCGGCATTTTGCTTAACAATATATGCGAAGTATTTAACAAAACACTACTGGACGACATGAAGAAATTGATTCTAAATATGTTGACATCAGTATAGATGACGTTTATGAAACGGATACAGTAGAGACGAGAAAAAATGGGACGATGCGAAGGTCGTTTATGTCCAAAAATTACAAAAAGATTTCAGAAGATCACTGAGATGTCAAGAGAATGCACGTTACACTTGTCTGGGGGCCCGAGGTGACAAGTTGATTGCAGTTTTGGCACATTTATAGTTGATCTCGAAGAACGTACATATACATGTGCATGTAGTAATACGAGACTGTAGAAATGATTCAGAGGATTTTGTTGACAATTGTTACACAATCGAGACATACATGACCTACTACAATAACATCATGAAACCAATGAACGGCAAAATGTTGTGGCCGGAAGTGGATGTCCCTAGTATTGTCAAGCCTATTTAGCATATGCCGCAACGTGGACAGAAGCAAAAAAAGAGAAGAAAATAGGTTGAAGAAATGGTAGTGCAAGGTCAAGGGAAGTTATACATGAAGAAGAAAAGGCAAGTGTGCATGACGTGTTCAATATGTAGATTGCAGGGGCACAGTAAAAGATATCACTTCAGCAATAGTGCACCAGATCATAAATGGTTCAATGTTGAAATAGAACCACTACAATCAAATACCAACCTATCAATGAACGAACATGTGAGTAAATATGTCAGGCTTTTTTTTTTTTTGTAACTTCCTCTATATGATTTTTTCTATAAGCATCATTTACATTCTGCTGTGCATACATGGTAAAATGGGGACATTGAGAAGTCAGGGATTGGCATCGACCCAAAATCCAAATGATGAAGAGGCCCCCATGTGTTTGATGTTGACCCCCATGATTGCTAGACAAATTTAAATGGATATCGGAAGACGAGGCCAATGAAGAAGTATGATCAATTTTTTGTTATGCTCTTTAGTGAAGGAGTGAGCAATAGTTGTATTTTTTGTTATGCTCTTTAATGGAGGAATGAGTAGTAGGTCAATTTTTTTATTATGCTCTTTAGTGAAGGAGTGAGCAATAGTTGTATTTTTTGTTATGCTCTGTGATAAAGGAATGAGCAATAGATCAATTTTTTGTTAGTTGAACAGTTGGAATAGATGTCCTGGCTAGGCTTTAATGCAATAAATATATATTCCTTTTAATTCCATCTCTGTATTTGTTCAGTAAACTGTTTTGGTGTGCATGTACAAGTACCAGTTGCATGAAAGGCGTTATTTCATCAACCTAACAACAAGGATTACATAAAACGATTACATAAAAGTCTTACATCCAAGTCTTACAACATACAAAATTGTACTACGTGTTCTAAGAATATTACATAAACATGAAATTTGACAAATACAAT